>PISX010008358.1:0-82966 GCA_004024625.1 Mellivora capensis | reverse complement strand
GCCTTCAGTAATGGCTTCCTAACTCCATTATCTTGGAATTACATTTATCACATTTATGGGTTTGCCTTTTAAAAGCAAAACAAAACAAAAAGCCATAAAATTTGGGGATCAGAGTCTAATCACAGGATGTGTCTGAGCCAGTGGCGGCGATTACTAATATACCCTAATGTGCCTCAATCAAGGTGAGGTTTATCTCACTTAAACTACTTCATTTCAGAGCTAGACTGTATAGAGTAATGGTTAGGAAAATAAAGCATCTTTTCGCCTGTCAATAGATGCGATTGTATTCCACTGCAAAAAATAATTTACTCATAGGCTTAAATCCGGCATCTAAGTGATGCATATAAATAAATCACTGGTGGCTTAAGCAACCACAGATAACCACCAAAATGGTGATTTGTGAGTTGTTTATGACACACCACAAATAAAACCAAAAACCTCACTGCTTATTTCAGGAAAAGATTAATTTAGTACATAGCTACTTATAAACTCATATGTGATAGGAGCACCTATGTGACTCAGTTGGTGGAGCGTCAGACCCTTGGTTTTGGTGAGGGTAGGATCTCAGGGTCATGAGATCAATGTCAACCAATCTCCATATTGGGCCCTGGGCTCAGGGGAGATTTGGGATTCTCTCTCCCTCTTCTCTACCCTTCCTGCTCATGTGTGCTCACTTTCTCTCTCTCTCTCTAAAATAAATAAATAATTTTTTTAAAAATCACATAAAATTATAAAACAAAACCAATTTAAATAAATTTTAAGAATACACGCCCTAGGAGAAAATTTAACATGACATTGACCATCCACCCCTCCCCACTATACCTCTACCCAAATATTATTTCAAATCTGAAAATAAAATGTATCTTCTTTAAAAGTTAAAAATAAAAGCTAAAAAAAAATGGGCTGTCAGACTAATCTGTATGAAACAAAATGTTTTCCAGAAAGCTATAATTCAAAACATTTATCATCTCAACTAAGAACAATATGTTTGATTCACAGAGTGACGAAAGAGTATATTTTCTTGATTTTTAGATAAACATCAAACTACAAAATGATATTTTCTATGAGTCATTCCCAGTGAACTAGAGACCTTCATTTACTATAACGAGTAAACAGTTCATCAAGTAAGGTATAACCCTATCTGAGGGCATGAACCATAATTTTAATGCCTTCTGTATATAAGAGAATACCAGAAAAGATTTTTCTATTCAATATATGTACCCAATGAGCATTCATTTTATTCCTATCCATTTTGCTTTAAGAGATGCCAAAGTAACAATATAACTTTGTGCATGTAAATGTTGAATCTTTGCAACATGGTATCCTTCTGATGACCTCCAGCTGGCAAACACATCCCCACATGCACTCAGAGCAATGACACACCAGCCTTAGCTTCTCCCCCTGCCTACCCTCTCAGCTAACTCACCTCCACATTCTGTCGCCCTTTCTCCCCAAGGGCCTTAGCTCTACCCACTTCTCTGCACTCCACTCTCGAAGGCTCTTCTTGTCACCTCTCCCCTGGGATGAAGCACCAGCCTGGCAATAGTTCTCCTACTCATGCCCACCGCACTTCCCTCTGTCCCTGTCATAAAGCCGGAGCAGTCTTTGTAAAACACAGATCTGGCTCTGCAAGTCCCTAGCTGAAAATTCTTGAACGTACCCCCAAATCCTTTATGATAAAATTCAGACTTCGTAGCACATATCAATAAGCCCCAGTTTCACCACAGTTCAACGTCGGTGCACTGCTCACCGTGACCCTGAGCTTCCTCTCAAGACACACTAGGATTTGCCCCTGAGTCCAGACTGGGGTGCTCCCTCTCTCCGCATCAGCTCTCCTTCCACCCCCCCACCCAGCCACTGCCCTGGCCTGGGGAGTCAGGTGCGGATTCCTCTGCTAAGATTTTTCCAGATAACTTCTCCTCCTCAGACTAGCTCAGACACCCCCCCCCATTTTATGCCCACATTTTAACCAAATTTTCCTCTTTGTTCATAGTGATGCTCCTAAGATAACACCTGTCATATGGTTGTTAGTTTTTAAAAGTAAAATAGAGGGTGCCTGGGTGGCTCAGTGGGTTAAGCCTCTGCCTTCGGCTCAGGTCATGATCCCAGGGTCCTGGGATCGAGCCCCATGTCTGGCTCTCTGCTCAGCGGGGAGCCTGCTTCCTCCTCTCTCTCTGTCTGTCTCTCTGCCTATTTGTGATCTCTGTCTGTCAAATAAATAAAATCTTTAAAAAAAATAAAAATAAAAAATAAAAGTAAAATAGAGGATTAACGTGTTTCCTCACCTTGGTAGTTTGGGTTCCCTTTCCCAAGTAGTCGCTCTCATCTCATCATCCAGAACATCAGGGATGCCCTGGGTTTTGTGTACAAACATGGCTTTAATTCCTCATACCACTTGTTGGGGGGAAATGGTATTGAAAAAGATCATAGACTGGGGCTCCGCTCTAATAATTAATCCATAGGTAACTATGCTCTGAGGTAGCAGGGAGAAAGTCTGGATTCTCTTGGGAAAAAAAAGAAAAAGAGTGTGACAATCGCCAAGAGTCCCTGCATTCAAACTTTAATAGCGCGTTGACCCCTCACTAAACCTGACCTTTGGAGGAGTATCGGACAGAGTCTACACTGCACCAGACCCAACACCACACGGGGAGGGAAGGGCACCCTAGGACAGTCCCACACATTACCGACTATTTGCAAGTTGTTCTGTTTTGCTTTGTTTGTTTGTTTGTTTTTTTTCTGGTGTGGAAAAATTAGAAAATTCACGTAAGCCAAAAGAAGATAAAAATCACTCGTGATGCCAATCTCCAAAATAATCAATCACAGTAAATATTTTCCATTTTACCCGCTCAGTCACACCACAATGGTGTTTCTTTTTTCTTACTATGGTGGTACCAGTCTCTTTCCCAAACTACATGTTTTTTTCGACTTAACAATACGCTGAAACAACTTTCCGAGACCGTTTTAACACTGAGGTGACTGAATTGAGCAAATCAGCCCTTAGGAGTCTGTTGTGAAAGGACATGTGAAGCAGTATTCAGGGGACAGAATGAGCGAGACCTGTCCCCGCCCTGCAGGAACTTACAAAAAAGTCACTGGCTTCAATCACTAAATCAGCATAAAATAGTTCATCGGAGCCTACGCTGCGAGAGGGGCTGAAAATGATGTCAGGGATACAGCGGCACGTAAGACAGCCGTGTCCCTGTCCTCACGGAGCTTGGGAGCTGGCCGGTGCCCCGAGAGGGGCCGAGCATTACAGCACGCGCTGCGCTGTGAGCTGGGAGCCCGGAGCCCCGCCGCGCAGAGGAGCGAGGCCTCCTGCGGACCTGGAGCAAAGCCTGGAGGGAGGCCGCCATCTGCACCACCTGATGGGAGCAGGGAACTCCGCGGAGATGCGGTGGGAGGTGGAAGGCCCCGAAGGTGGGCCCATTCGCTTGGACTCCGCTTCGTAGGTTGAATGTTTGAGCAGGACAGTGGGCATCACTGGCTGCTGAGCTCTGCATGGGCACGGCCACGGCCACGGCCACGGCCATGGACGCAGTGGGGGGCGGGGGATGGGGAGTCTCCCCAAAGCCTAGAAACCGAAAAATGAAGGAGCATTTGAGAAATCATGCAGCTGCCCGGAGGATCCAAAACTGGAGAAAAGAGCAAAAGGGTGAGAAATGCCAAACACAGAAAAAGGTTAAGACGTTTACGTCTTGGCCGCAGAGGCTTCAGCCACTGCTTCGGGTGAGCATTGGATATTATCACGGCTAATTTGCTGCTTCATTTCTCCAGGACAACGGAAAACTGGCTGCGACCCCTCTGTTTCCGTCGGGCTCAAGGTGAGGACGAGGACTGGAGAAACCTGTGCAGTTAGAACATTCCAGAAAATCTGTTGGGGAGCTTTTATCAAACAAAGGGGACAAAGAAAATCGACCTTTTAGACGGCTACAAAGAATATCTAAAATATTGGGAGAGAAGCCTTGAGCCAGGGAATTCTATCACGTAAGACGAAACATTCCATTTTTACCACAATATTTAAGGGCTCACCTGGTAGGTAGATGAAACCCTTCAAATCATATCTGGTAGCGAGGGAAAGCTAACGACTCTACTGTTTGAAAGAAGGGAAGGCAAGAAGCTTATCCAAGTTTTGAGAATAAAGGCTGACGAGACAAAGCGTATTATCTCTGTGTGAAATGAATGGCACGCAGCAAAGCATATTTTCCTCTTATTTTACCGAACCATTCAAGGCAGGATTATTAAGTCTAACAAAAAGAATTGTTTATCATGACTGAATCGTAAGTACTCGTGAGAGGATAGGGAGTCGGCTGAGTAGCACCGGCCAGCACATGAGGATTTTAAAAATTAAGTTCTCTCAAAAAAAGGGACAGTTTGTTTCCGTAAGGAGCACGACCTCCCTCACCTTTGCCTACTTTTCTTCATAGATTTCACATAGACTCAAGCCCATACGGGAACTGGGAAGGGTGGAAGGGGGGATCCCCTTCGGAAAGCCACTGCGAATGAACCTGTTTCTCGCCCTCCACTGGTTGCAGCCAAAGGTGCCGACCTCCTTGTCTCTCGGTTCTTCAAATTTATGATCCTCCACTTTGCGTGTTTTGAAACTCGGGAGTTTTCCTTAGAAAACACACCACCTCCTGTTACCGTCAACTGTCCATTCAGATACAAGATAAAAGAATGCTGTGGGCAGTTTACAACACGGCATCGCTTCTCGTCCCAATAATGTTTCCTTTTGTTCATTTTCATATCTGAGAAATCTTTACTGTTCTCCTTCTTACTTTCCTGAAAGACAGTTCCTCTGTATTTCTCTCTATAGATTTAGTATTACTCATAATTCTTCAAAAGAAAACAACTTTGGTTATTTTGGCCAATTAATAATATGTAGTACATACCAGGTGCTTATAGTTTGACATGAGCTGTGACAAACACTCCCCAGAGGATGTGAATTTCAAAACTACCCTACATTGCAGGCACCATTACGATGCTCATTCTAAAGACGGGGTAACAGGGGCGCCTGGGTGGCTCAGTCGGTTAAGGCCTCTGCTTTTGGCTCAGGTCATGATCCCAGGGTCCTGGGATCGAGCCCCACATTGGGCTCTCTTCTCCGTGGAGAGCCTGCTTCGTCCTCTCTCTCCCTGCCTGTCTCTCTTGCCTACTTGTAATCTGTCAAATAAATAAATAAAATCTTAAAAAAAAAATAATAAATCAAGACGGGGTAACAAAGTCAGGGCTAGTGGAAGTGGAGTCAGTACTTGAACCCAGAAATTTGACTCAGTGTCTGAACCGAAGAACCAAAGGCCCACTCTGGACCAGAAGAGTAGCTGTACTCAGGGAGCCCATCATTGCTGCTGTACTGGCAACTCCAGACTACTCATTCTGGAACCCTATAAATGAAAACGTGATCTCACATGTACAGTGTAAGTCTGCCATGTTCCCTTGTGCTTCTTCATCTACATACAATCTGTCTCTGCTGTCTTAAGATGCATTTGTTTTTCATGCTGAGACTAGGAGAATTTATACCCATCTCTCTCTCCTCTGGGAGGGCACTCTTTCCCAGTTGGGAATCCAATCTGACCCTCAGGTTCAACACCTCTCGCTCCGTAGCGCCTCATGCAAACACAAGCTGTTGCAACCTCTCTCTCTGCCCCCATCAATCCTGTCCTCATGCCCGTCCACGACCCGTAATGCCCATGCTCACCAGGCCACTCGAGGCCCCGTTGTTCACCACTCATATCCACTCCTCTGCATCTTCGTGCAGGCTGTCCTGTCTGCTGCCTCCCTAAAACTCTCCTCCACCCTGAGGACCTCCGTGAAGGTGCTCTTCCGTGAAGCCTTCTCCAACTTGGTCGCAAAGGTACAGTTTTCGCCTTGTCGTTGTCCACTCTGGACATTGACACCTTGGTGATGTGAGGCATCAACACAGCTTGGTGTGTGCCATTAGGTTGTGCGCGTCCCTGGGGCAGGAGTTGCTTCTTATCATCTCATATAAGAAGGATACCAAGGCTTTCACCTTCCCAACCCAATTTCCTTAATAAGCCAGCAATCCCTCCTCCTGGCTGAGCCACAGTGCACATTAAATAGAATGTGAGGAAGCCTTACTCACTTTCCCTTATCTTTTGAATTTGACCTTACAGGACTTGTCTACTCATTAGTCAATTTAAGTGACTGTTAATCAAAGTTGAAGACACAAGCATTGTATGGCTTACACACTCCAGACTTTGCCCCATGCTATTTGGCATAATTCCCTTCCATGATGTTCCTGATTATACTCTTATTGCCCTAAAGACCTCTTCTCTCAAGGCTTTTTGCTTTAATATGGTTTGGGGTGTGTGTGTGTGTGTGTGTGTGTGTGCAAATTAAAAACAAGATCCCATTTCTGTCTTTGCATAACTACACTTAAGGGAGTACTGAGAATCCTCAGTTTTTATTACCCATTATTACCAATAACATCAAACATAAGAAAGTCCCCATAATGAATGACAAGTTATTACTTACTATTTGGAACACTAAGATATATACAAAGCTGGAAAAATAAATGTTCAGAGGTTTTTATAAGATCACTAGAGCTATAGCAAATCTATTGCAAGATGTTTAGTCTGTTCTAAGTAAGAAGGATATATTTTCATTTTTAACACAGGATACAAATATAATAAGAACTAAGAAATAATTTCAGTCTCGAGAAGGGCCTTACTAAACCCAGACTAGAGTAAAAGGAACAATTCGTGTTCAGGTGCCCAAGATCTGATTGACTTAGAAATGCCGGACTTCAACAGAGTCCTTGATTCCTCTCTCCACTAACCCCATAAAGCCAGGAACAGACCCAGGGGGGGGTCTGTAGTGCTTGAGGCCATGCGGTGCTGAAGACCAGTGCCTGGGAACAGAGACCCACCCAGTCCATCCCCACACAGGTATAAAGTGGTGAGAGCGAGCATCAGACTCAGCGGCCCTATTTTAATAGGAAGTACGGTAATGAGAGAGCGCAAACTGCAGTGAAATGCTGAAGAGGAGGGTCCGGCCACAGTAAGTGGTTGCAGGGAGCAGGGCAGGTAAATCCCGGAGGGCTGCAGTCTTGGCTGACTAGAACTCCACCCAACGCCGGTCCCTCAAACCACTCAGCAGCCGCTGGGAAAGGTGCATCTCCTTTATGCCCTCCTTGCCCTATCAGCTCTGGCCTTGCTCAACATGTGCTATTTGCTAATGAAGTCTCTATCACACTCCTTATCCGGGGAGTGACCAGTTGAAATCTGTAACTGCACCCCCACCAATCCCGGAGGCCTAAAAAATTAAGTAGATTGATGGAAAACTTGCAAGCAAGTGACAAGCTTGACATAAGTGACACATCTGATTCAGGGTGGGAAGAGATTAATCAATAAAAATCAACGGAGGACTGTGCCTTCAGACTAAAAAAAAACAAGGTTTCTAGAGGATAGACATGCTACCACTTTATAAAGGATGGCATCCGCAGAAATCATGTCTAAATACACAGCTGCTAGAGACACTTCAAATTTCTACAAGGTGGACGCTAGCTTCTTGGGTTGTTCTGTAGCCCTTCTAGCAAATACTAGAAAGCTAAGAGGGAAACATTACCCCAAATGGAGCAGACTGAGAAAGTAAACTGGTGGACTCCTTAGCTTTGTCTGGACTCCATCCTGAGTTGGCCTCTGAGAAAGCTGTGGACCCACTACATTGGGATTGCACATACACCTGGTTCTTGAATCCGCAAGAAATAAAAATACCTTGAAATCACTGTTGGATGGCACAGACACATATGTTATGCACTCTGGGGCACCTTTCATGGTCAAAATGACTACAGGCAATTCTAACTAGAAAGGCAAAGTCAAAAAAAAAGAAGTCATTGGAAATTTTGCATAATTACAAATGGAAAACGATAATAAAATGCAAATATTCTGGTTAAAAAAATACAAGATATAGTTGAAAAGAGAAAACTCCCAGAAGAAACCCTAAGACTTCTGAAAAACACCTTTTTGAAAGTCCAGGGCAAATATATGCTAGAGATCTAAAGGGCCAGGTGCTTGAAATAAAACCCCTCATGGCTACCCTGGCAAAGGCAAAGGCAAAGGGCCACAGTAGGATGAAGGTATCGCCAGAAAACAAAAGACCATTCAGCTGGGGAGAGGAGGAAGCCCAGAGGTACAAACAAGTAACTAGGCCAAAGGAGTACTTGAAAAACATCTTGCAAAAGACTCCAAAATAAATACTGAAAAATTTTTAACTACATCAAAAAGAGAAAGTGAGTGAGAGAAACTTCCAGCATTTGAAAACAGCACACACAACAGTGTTGCAGAGGATAAAAAAAGAATGACAAGGACACTGAAGGAATTATTTGGCTCTACCTTTATGAAACTGTGAGGGAATTTCCAAATTTTTCTCCTGGCACAGATAGGCACCACGTGACTTTAGAGAACCGATGAGGACTTCACCTGGAAGTGGATCCCATCAGGGACAGGGAACCTGCATTCAAGTTGCTCTGCAGACCCGGCAAGCCAACTTCTTCGGGCAAATGTGCGTCTGGCATTTGCAGTTGGCCGCCACGCTTCAGAACAAGCACCGGTGCAGGGGCACCATCCCACAGGGCTACCCTCGTTATGGGAAGGCAATTAAAGCCCCCGAGACTCAGTGCTGTCTAGAGGACTGAGAGCAGGTGCCAAGACAGCAGCGGTGCCAAAGCAGGTGTGGACTGGGACGGGCGCTACAGCATGCTCTCTGCAAAGAAAAGGAACACCCAACTCACCTCCCGGAATTCCCTGACTGCGTACATCTTGTGGCAAGAGAACACATGGACAGAACTTATTTAGATGTTCAATGCTTTTAATTTCCTATTCACAGATACCACAAAGCCATATTCCCTTCTCCCAAGTGGCTCTTTCCCATTCTCTCCGCTCTTCAGAAACATGCTATCGATCTTTATTTCTCTTCCCTTCCCCACTCATCCAGCCAGTTGCTGGATCTTGTCAATTCTACCTTCTTACTCTGGACCTCGTGCTACTCTCCCCAGGGCCCCGCCCTCGTCCCCTGACAGTTCACTCCTGCCCGCATTAGCAAAACAGCCCCCAGCCCAGCCTCCCTCCCTCCAGTCCTGCTCCCAAACAAACCACTCCCTTCACCCAATGAGTCTGATCCCTCCCTCCTACCAAGTCTGCCAGTACCTTCTCAGTCCCTGGCAGAAAACCACTGAGTGTTTGGCCACTGCTTGCCTCTCCACTTTTACCTGTTGTATCTTACATTTCAGGATAATGGGCTCCCATTCCAGGTACCCCGTGCACTCTCTTTACTCTGGACCTTTGCACATGCTGTTCCTGTTGCAGAGGACACACTTATCCTGTTCCTGTTCCTCCTTTAGTTGTCAGATGTCCCTCTCTCCTCCCCAAGCTGAACAATGAAGAATGACAATGGTCATCCTATGAGCTCTAATAGCCCCCCTTGGGGCAGTTATCCCCTTCAGAGCATCCGTCATACAGTGATATAATATCTACTTTTCTCCCCTTTTGTGGGCAGGAGCTCTATCATCTCCCCCGTCAGATCCTAATAGAGTACAGGGAAGTGGTAACTGCTTAATATGTGTCTGTGGAAATACTCTTGAAGGTTCACAGAATGAGAATATTCAATTCCTTAGGGAAGGTGAAAAGGGGACTCAGTGGAACCACCATGTCTTGAGTACTTGTTACGTGCTAAGTACCCACACAGGCCCTTGCCTGCATACATGATCTCATTCATTCTCAAGCCTGCCCATAAAGTACATATTACTACTGTCACTCCATATATGAGTAAACTGAAGCTCAAAAAGATGAAGGGACTTTCCAAACAGCACAAGACTAGTTAGACGGACAGAATCAGAACTCAAAATTCTCTGTCAACATACCCGTCTTTGTACTTACTGCCGTGAAGACAAATCCATAGGAATTTCTCTCAATAGAAAACTGTTAACAGTGAAATCTCTTGTGAATCAATCCTGTAACTAAACTATTTTACATATATTTACACAAATGGTTTTTTTTTTAATTTTGGCAAAATACACATAACATAAAATTTACCATCTTAGCCATTTTTAAGTGTGCACGTCAGTAACACTAAGTCTGCGCATATCATTGTTCAACCAAACTCCAAAACTCTTCATCTTGCAAAGCTGAGATCCCGTACCCATTGAGCAACTCTCCACTCCCCGAGCCCTCACTACCTGACAACCATCATTCACTTCCTGTTTCTATGAATTTGATGACTCCCAGCACCTCACATAAAAGGAGCCATGAGTGTTTGAACTTGTGTGACTGGCTTATTTTGCTTAGAGTAACATCCTCAAGGTTCAACCATGTTGTAATGAGTTAAGAGTGGCCTTCCTTTTTTAGGGCTGGATAATATCCCACTGTGTGCCTATGCATTTTGTTATCCATTCATCCTTCCATGAGTGGAAGGATGGTTGTTTCTACCTTTGGGCTATTGCGAATAATGCCTCTATGGACATAGATGTACTAAGCTTAATATACTCACAAGTAATGTGCTAACAGATATCCACCACAAGACCCTGCAAATGACACACCATTCTGGCTGAGGACACAACAAACTAGCGGGAGCAGTTACCAGGTATCTTAGTAAGCTATGAACTATGAGGAAACGTGATAGACACATTTCAATGAATGCCACGTGGAGGAGTATACTTGGGGGGAAAAGCCCACTGTACTTGTTTGTTTTGTTTTTTTTTTAAATAAAGTTAAGTACAAATAATTAAGCTATCTAGAGAAATAAATCTCCACTGAAAACTATTTCAAGCTATGTTTTACATACGATGGCCTATACATCTGTTACCACCCAGGAAAGTACTTTATACTTCCTGGAAGCTACTTCAGAAGAGGTTGTTCTGTTCCACTTAATTGTATCTGGAATTAGCAGCTTTCCAAGTACTGATTCGTTAATGCTGATGGTTTTCAGGGAAAGTATCACTTCCCTCCCTTCACTCCTATTCTTTTGCTGTTTTATGGAGCAAAGTCTCCTAAATGCAGAGCATTTAGTGTCCAATATTGTTGGGATCATGGAGAGGGTAATGGGATATGACCTGCCTTCAACTGAAGGATCTGGGGCAGAGGGGTGGGGGTGGGGGGTGGTCAACGAAGAAACTGACATGGTAACCACAGGCAGAATACAAGAAAAATAACATATTAACTAAAAGGTAGCCACAAACAACATCTGGGGGAGTGGAGAGGAGACATTGTTTCCCATTTTAGGAGTGGGGCAAGGTTTCTTTAGCAGTCCCTTGAAGGATAAGTAGTATATGGAGTGGAAGAGTATTTAAGGGAAGAAAAGGCACAAGTAAGACACCAAATTCAGGAATATGGATGATGCTTCAGGAATTGAAACTTAACCCAATTTGGCTGAAAGAAGAATACACAAAGGGACAAGTTGGAATGTATGCAAGGACCAATCTTAGAAGACTCTGAAAAGCATTTTTAATAGGACTAAAGAGTAACTGAGTAGATGATGGGTGCAAATTTGCAGGGTCTGGGAAGGTAACAGAAATTCCTGAAGCCAGAGGGTATAATAATAGGGAAAGGCAGGGATGGTGAGAAACTTAGGAATGCATGAGTCAGAAAAAGGCAGCTGCTACTCAGCCTAGAAAATGCTGCCAAGCAGAAAACTCAGGTCGTATTGACAGCCCCTCCAGACGTTTATGAGGATTTTCGATCTCCAGAAGACCTCTGATCAAATGGGATGAGTCTTGGGGGCTGCTAACCTGCACATGCTGTTATGGACAGGGAGGTATCTCTGGGTCTAAAACTGTCCCTGTCATCTGCGTAAGTATACGTCCCATTGTTTTGGCGGTCACCCTTATGTGCTAAGCGCTTTGTTTTCTTACGCTCACCATACTTTGTCCTTCGCTCTCTGTTTTAATTCATTTTTCTAATTCTGTCTTAATATCACTATGTACTTGACAGAGGTATTGTGAGGATTAGATGAAAGAATCCATGTAAAGCATCTCGAACCTTGCCCAGAGCTGCCAAAGAACAAACATTCAATAATCACTAGTCACTTATGTAAAAGACCGTTAGCCAAATTAGCCAAAGCTCACTGGGCCCACTCAGGCACACCTATGCACACCCATGCCTTCACCATGTTTGCATCTCCAACCCAGTTGCTCTCTTGAGCTCTGACTCAAAACTCTCCTGCCTACTAGAGAGCTTCCTTGGATGTCTGCAACCAAACCTTTCTCACCTCATACTACCCAGAACCCCCAGTAGTTCCTGGTACCATTCTTGAATTCCCCTTCTACTTGATACCCAACACCCAGTCTATAATGAGACCCTATCATTTCTCAACTCTCTTGCTCTATAATCCATTGTCTGAGCTAATTCTCAGAAACCTGGAGTCTGAGAAGACTGTACGCCTCATCTGGAGGTAATCGAGAAAAAAAAGGTCAGGCATCTCTTATCTACACTGAGTCCCAGACAACTGGAAACATAGTCCTACCAGGTCCAGATGAGAGTCCAAAAACTTGGGCATCAGATATTATATTTCTTGGAAGATGATGGGCTATGTTACTCAGATCAGACTTTCAGGTGAAAGCATCTAGATGATGAATCTTTTTTTTAAATACATAAAGGTGAGAGATAATAGTACTCTATAACATAGGCTGATATACATAGATGAGACATTTATTTTGAAAGTCTAGTCACTTAGATGAGAAGAATGAGAGAAAATAAGGTTTAAAGGATGACTCTTACATTTTTGAGAATTGGGATTATTGATTCAAATGAGAGACTGGGAGCAGAACAGATTTGGTATGGGAGGGACTGCATTTATGTTTTAGAAATATGGATACTTTCATTTCTAGTAAAATATCAGACTCCATTATTAGCACTAAAATTCCTATTAAAAACAACTAAATATGTAAGATAAACTATTTTAAAAATATTAAAAGCATCAAGTACCTGACAATATAGGAATCAACAGGAAAAACACAAGTGAGAAACAAGAACATGGAAGCAATCCCCTTTTGCCCTAGGCACACTTTGCCAATCTAAGCAAACTTGAACTCTGATTTTTGAGCCTCCCATGATGCGTTTAAATGGATGTCAAAGCACAGGGTCTACCGAGGTGGGGAACTGAAGAGAAGACCCTCCTCCAGCTGAAGTGTGTGAGGGGTATAGCTTCATGGTACAAATGAACTGAAAGTAAACCTGACCTCACCCGCATCTCTGGGAAACAAAGAAAAAGAAGGAAAATCCTGGAGTGGAGCTGTATGTGTAAGTCAGTTCTCATGTGAATCTATAGTCCTAATTCCTATAGCATGGGTGTTCCAGAAAGTCTAAATTTAAAGTAACACAGTGTTGCCCAGTAAACTGGGGAGACCCTGGGCCTTGGGTCCTTACCCAACCAGACTTGAAGGAGTCACCAAAGGTTCTTGGTCTTGTCATGAAAAGGGATCCAAGGACACGCACTCAGCACAGCAGATGAGTAACACTATTGGGGAAGTTTATTAAAACAGAAAGTATGCTCTTGAGACATGAGAGTGAGTGAGCTCAGGAGAGAGAGTGAGCTGTGTGCCCTGGGAGCTGGGTTAGGGTTATCTTTTATTAACAGTTGTTAACTAGGGGGCAAAATATTCATAACTTGGGGCGAGAAGCAGGATTTTTTGCTTTTTTTCTTGCTTAATTTGCTCAGGGGTTCCTATCACGATGCCCACCATTTTGGGTCTGTCTAGTTTGATCCGGCTTCTGGGGGAATGCTGCCGGGACAGACCTCTGACCCTCCCAATAGCTGGCCATAACTTCCTCGTTGCTGACCTCCACATACCCTATTAGAACCTAACTATCTACTCCAACACCAGCACGCAACTCCTCTGTGAATGAAGACCCTTCATTCTAGTCTCTGAGAACTCCCAGAAATGCTCTGTGAAGAGCAATGAGCCTCACATGGGCAAAACGAGCCAAGTGCGTAAGGACGTAAAGGATTGAGACAGACAATAGGCAGCAGGAGAAAAAACAGATTGTAGAAATAGAGCCACTTTGACATTAAGAGAATCAGAGACAGATGATAAAACAACTATGTGTACCAAATCTGGAGGAGATGAGAAGGGTATGCTGAAAAGGACAGATTAGCGTAGAATGACAGCAAGAACTAGAAGTGGCTAATGGACAAAATCCTAATAAAGTGAGTAGGCAAGGGGAACAACGCTCCAGCAATTTCTGAGCCAAATTTCTGGCAACTGTAGTTGTGTTTTGTTTTGTTTTGTTTTTAAGATTTTATTTATTTGACAGAGAGAGATCACAAGTAGGCAGAGAGGCAGGCAGAGAGAGAGAGAGGAGGAAGCAGGCTTCCTGACGCGGGACTCAATCCCAGGACCCCGGGATCATGACCTGAGCCGAAGGCAGAGGCTTTAACCCACTGAGCCACCCAGGCGCCCCTGTAGTCGTTTTTTAATATAAATTCTGAATCTCTGGGAGGGAAGAAACGAGAATAATGGCAACTACACGAGGAAGAATACCCCCCACTCCGCTTCACCCCCAGTTACCCTCCCTTGGTTTAATTCCACTTCCTGTCTTATCTGGCCCATTACTACAGCCTCTGCATCACTTTGCTCAGGCTGTCATAACCACAGACCACAGACTGGGGGACTTCAATCTGGAAGTCCAAGACCAAGATGGCAGCATGCTCGATTCCGTGGGGCCCCTCTCCTTGGCCTGTATGTGGCCCTCTTCACCCTGTATCCTCACATGTTCTTGCCTCCGTGTGTCTGTATCCTAATTTCCTCGTCTTCCAAATGACTCCAATGACTTCATTTTATCTCACTTACCTCTTTGAAGACCCTATTTCCAAATACAGTCTCATTCTGAGGCACTGGGGTCTAGACTTCAACATATGAATTTAGGGGGACACAACTCACTGCATAACAGCCTCCTCAGAGTGCTCTTCCTGAATTGCAAACCATTCCCCCAATCAAAATTCCTAAGGGCTCCCCATTGCCTAAAGAATAAAGTCAAAGCCCCTGAAAATGGTGTCAGCAGTGACACAAAGATGCAACTAGAACTGTAGCTCCCACCCCCATCTCACTGCAAAGAAAATGCAACCTAAGTAACAATGTGGTCTTCTTAGGCAAATGTTAATTCCAAGGCAAGTGTTCTGAAAACTGTCCCCACCCCTTCCAAGCAACAATCTGGATCAATTCTCTGTCTCTGCTACGGACCCCTCCTAATTCACCACCTGGCTATCAAATTCTGCTATCAAATTCTCTGTCTCTGCTACCGACCCCTCCTAATTCACCACCTGGCTCCGCTACCCACTTCAACTCATTTACTGCCTTACTGAGCCTCCTGCGGCTCCCTAGCACGCCAGCCTCACTTTTGCTTCAGCCATTAGCATGATTTCCCTCAAGCGGGGATGCCATCCTGCCAGCAGCACAACCAGTCTTCAAATAGGAAGTTTCTGATCTTCCCCTTTGAGTAAGCTCAAGCATCTTTTGTTCTCTGAAGCTCGCTGCATGATCCTGTTTCCCGTCTCTGCTGCCATTTCTCCAACACGCATACCGCCGCCACCATCATCCTATCACCACCAACACCTGCTCTATACACCTGCATTCGAGGAAGCATCGAATGGCATTCCAAAGGAGCCTCGAGCTTGAAATCAGAGACTGGAACACTTCCTCACTGTACCCCCAATCCCATGCAGCCCCCAACACACTGTGGATATTCAATAAATATTTGTTGAATGAAAGAGAAAGGCAATGGTAAGAAGAAACTTGAGGTGCCGGGACGGCGCGGGGGGGGGGGGGTGTGTTTGTAACTTAGGAAGGAGCAGAGTCTTTGTGAAGATTTCATTGGTTGATCCTACACCGCTGGCGGCACCCCTGCTTGGTGTCAAGACTGCAGGGTCCCTTTTCTTTTACTCTTGCCTGTTTCTTAGTCTCCAATTTTGCTTCTTTCCTGCCTCTAAATCATCCCGTATGCAGTCGCTAGAGTAATGGCTCCAAATCATGGCTGCAATCATGACCAACACGGGACTTCCACTATTTGAAAACCTTACTAATCACCAAATGAAGTCCAAAATCTAAGCTTCCCACCTGCTGCCCTTCCCCTATGGCTGTGACCAAAGTTGTTTTTTTTGTTTTGTTTTTTGGTTTTTGGTTTTTGTTTTGTATGCTCCAAATGCAAAGAGCATTTCCATTATGTGATGATTTTCGTGACACACTTTCCTTCTAGAATCATACCTGGATTTCCAGCCTGGTGCAGACAATTTCCATGGTTCCCCAATGCTGGCAGTAATCTCTGTCACCTCTCAACTCCCAAAACATTGTTCTATGCCACTGAACAAGTATATACAGACTTCCGCTATTAGATTATAAATGTCCTGAAAACAAAGACTTTTTTTATTCATTTCATCATCTCCTCACAGCAAATAGTAAATTTCTTTTTTTAAGATCTTAATTATTTATTTGACAATGAGAGAGAGAGAACAAGCAGGGGGAGAGGCAGGCAGAGAGAGAGGGAGAAGCAGACTCCCTGCTGAGCACAGAGCCCGATGTGCGATGTGCAATGTGCAGCTCGATCCCAGGACCCTGGGATCGTGACCTGAGCTGAAGGCAGATGCTTAACTGACTGAGCCACCCAGGCACCCCAGCAAATAGTGAATTTCTATTTATTAGATCTAGAAAGGGTTTACACAATTTCAAAAATTACTATTATCAATATTCACCCAATAATAGAGATTTTAATACTATGCCTTTTGGTTCAAATCTGCTATTTTCACTGAAAACATAGTAGTTAGTAGTTAAGAATATAATTAGTAATCGTTAAGAATAAATATTCAAAAACTATGTCAGCTCAAGGAAACACAATGTCAGTAACTAGAAATTTTTCTCTCTTCTTTAATATTTATGCTTTTAGGAATCATTTCTAGGATTTAAGAAAAAAAGAAGGAAGAAGTGAGATAATTTAACTGTTAAATAAATGTTCTTTATTTACATTTACCCACTTATTTATATGAACGACTGCATTTCTTATATATAATAAAGAGATATTTTGAGAAATATGATGTCATAAGCCAACGGGATGGACAATCGTCTCATCTAGGGACGTAGTTGAACGTTACCAAGCTCTGTCTCAGAGAAAGTAGTTGAATTCCTTAGCTGTTTCTCAGATGAAAAATGGTACACTTCCAATAGCGATTCCAGTTTATAAAGAGAGATAAAAGTACTCTACCCATTAATGGAATGGATCAGGTGTGTGACCTAAAACTTTCTGAAGGTTTGGGTTCTTTATATGTCAGGAAGGAAACCATCCTATACATAGGGAATACACACACACTCCTTCACTAAACTCTTCCGGAAATATCGGTTTGGGTAGCATACGGCATTTCACGTAGCCTGCCAAGAAAGGGGACAAATGTGTTCTTAGAGCTAGTCTGTGAAACGAGAACGTTATGTTTCTTAAGTATTCTGCTAGTTAAAGGGCGCGCCTAAGTGTTCAGGAATCCCTGTGCAGACTTCGTTCTTATTGGCCGCAGTCATCACCCCACTACAGTCGCCAGGTGTGACACGCATAAGCTATTTACGGAGCTATTAAATGTGAATATTGCTTATCGTGGCTCCGTCCTTAGAACGCTTTCTGTATGAATCTTCAGGGGAACGGGGGCCTTTCTCTCTGGGCAGATTGTGAGGAAGACTTTTATAAAATGTGTGTTGTGGTTAAATAGCTGAAGTCAGGGAAAATTTTCTCACACTGAGATTTATTGGATTGTGAATCATCTCTCAAGGGAAGTGCCAGAAGCCCCATCAGTGGAGTTATTTAATTAAAACTAAGGTGGAGTAAGTAGAAGAGATGTTGCCTGGGGGAATCATTTCGCGTTGATCCCTGAAGGATTGACTTGATAGTCTTAAAATTCTTAATGGTTTCAAAATCTTAAACGTCTTCACAGATTTTCTGAGAGGAAAGGAAAAGCCATCTTGCTTGCAACCTCCACTTCCTATTAAAACCAAACAAAACCCCAAACCAGCAGCAAAAAGCATAGCTTGGAAACCAAGTCTTCTTCTACCAACGCTAAAGAAACGCGCACAGGAGAGCAAGAGCTCAAGAGGAAAAACCCTCCGACCAGCTCAGAGCTTCACTTTTCCTCCTCTCTTGCCATACTTCATTTCCTTTTCGTTCATTTTTCAACGTCTAAAAATCCATTTTTATCTTACAAAATGCAAAAATGTAATTTTACTCTCAGTCAGCAAATACTCTGATCTGTCAACGGGCAAATTCCCATATGGTCTTTTAAAGGTTCGCTGACACCCACCCTTTAATCCTAGAGAAGCTTCAGAGGGAAAGTGCTAGAAGACAAGGTTTGATTTCTACAGCTTTCAACCTTTGATAAGAGGAATTTAAAAAATAAAAAATAGAGACACTGAGAGGGTCCAGGGGAGGAGTCTCGACCCAGCTGCGTGGGCTGGCATGTTCCAGCCACGGGGACAGCTCTGACACATGAAGCCGCAATCCGCCCCCTGCACTGGCACCCACACCCCTCCAGCACCCACTCTCGGGAGGAAACCTGTCCCCTGTACTGCGGTCAGCACCTCCCCGAGTGCTGCGGAGCCAGCAGGGGTGGCAGACAGCGATGAAAGAGGTGTGAGCGGCCCTGCTCACTCAAAGTTAAAGGAAAACCGGAGAACTGCACGCCTCTACCTGCACGAATAAAATCCTTCAACGGGGCGCCTACGTGGCTCAGCTGGATAAGTGATCTCGGTTTGGGCTCAGGTCGTGATCTCAGGGTTGTGAGACCGAGCCCACATCAGGTGCTGAGCGTGGAGCCTGCTTAACCTTCAATCTCTCTCCCCCTCCCTCTGCCTCTCCCTTCTCCCCACCTGCACTCACATGGGTGCTCTCGCTCTCTCTCTCTCTCAAAATAATAATAATAATCTTCGAGAGCCACAGGGCAGTTGTTCGTAAACTTTAGCTTGTAGCTCATTCCCTTCAGGAGATTCAACCAAATACCTGCCCCTACCCTAGGGTCATCTTAGAAATAAAAATATCTACTCAAGGAAAGGTAGAGTTTGTGCAAGGGAATAGAATAGTTTCAAAGATCACAGCCAATTTCATCCCTGCTCTGGGTTGCCTGAGGACATTTTTTTTTTTAAGATTTTATTTATTTATTTGACAGACAGAGATCACAAGTAGGCAGAGAGGCAGGCAGAAGGAGAGATGAAGGGAAGCAGGCTCCCCAGTGAGCAGAGAGCCCGATGTGGGGCTCGATCCCAAGACCCTGGGATCATGACCCGAGCCGAAGGCAGAGGCTTTAACCCACTGAGCCAGCCAGGCGCCCTGCCTGAGGACATTTTTTAATAAATCTAAAGGAAAGTTTTCTTCTGGATGTTGCTATGGCGGACAAGTGTCCAATACTGAGTGTAGAGATAACGAGAGGAAAGCAGCTCTCTGGTACTGAAATGGACAAACAGGGACGCTGCTCTCACAAAACCCAAACAGGGACCTGTCCCTGTTTGTTAAACTTGAGTGGCCATTACAGCGTGAAATTTAATTTTGTCTACCATTCCAGTATTGTCTTCTTTTTGAGGTCTGGTTTGCCCCTTCTGGCCTGTTTTTTGTCTCTTTTTGATTTTTTTTTATTTAATTTAATTTATTTATTTGACAGAGAGAGAGAGAGAGAGAGAGAGACAGATCACAAGTAGGCAGAGAGGCAGACAGAGAGAGAGGGGGAAGCAGGCTGCCCACCAAGCAGAGAGCCCGATGCGGGGCTCGATCCCAGGACCCTGAGACCATGACCTGAGCTGAAGGCAGAGGCTTAACCCACTGAGCCACCCAGGTGCCCTCTTTTTGATTTTTTATTACAGAGCTGTTCCCCGAAAGTCTGATTGTTGAATCTCCTGGTGATACATGCTTTCAAGCATGGTCTTTCCTGGCTTAGCAAATGGAAAGCAAGTCAGTAAAAACAACCTTGGCATGGGCTCTGGTAACTATTCCACTTTCAGATTCCCATTGGTTTTACCCTTGAGAAGTTCAGTGACCATAACCTTGCTTTTGCAAGTCTTAAAAACATTCTTTATCATCTACTTCTTTATATTCTGTTTTATTTTATTAAGGAGAGAGATTTCTAAGCCTTTAAAATGTTTGTTTCATCAGTTGACTATTTCTTATAGGTGCTATTTTATATATTTTTTTTCTTAAATGATAAACTGCTGAAATGTAACATTTTACAGAAACATTTTTTATTCTTATGTATGTGTGTGTATACGAGAAAACTTTCATGACTTCTTTCTGAGCTGGTAAGAAAGAGAGTTTATGTCTTAATTCTTTAAAGAGTAAATTTGAAACTTTTTCTATTTCTCCATCCCACTTAAAAAACAAACAACTTCAGAGCCATAGAGATGTATATGATGGGCAAAGCTGAAAGAACCCACAGTCCACACAAGGACAAAACATGTTGGCATGCACCGGTGACACTCGGCACAGGAGGGCAAGCAAGCCTCCCCTCCTGTGGCCTTCTCAGCCCCGTCAGGAATCTCTTCTGACAGGCAGAAGCATCCTTCAGACCAAGCCCTCCCTGCCTCACTCTGCACCTGTCACTAATAGACAAGAGTGTCAGTTTCATACGTTTCCTTCCTGTCTTCTGAATTTGGGAGCGATAAAAGCTGAAGTCAAAGGATTTTTGCTAAAAATAGGCAATAAAATATAATCCTATCGTATATCTAGATTCCTCTGCCTTTTGAAGCATTAAGTCAACGTGTGGAGATAAATAAGCTAAGCCACGAACTGCGACCCAGAAGAAACTGTGCTACCTGTTGATCAGCTCTGTCGCGGCGGCTCCGTTTGGAAGGTCTGTGGCTGTCATTGCACTGTTATTGGTGGTGGTGTCGGAGCCATTTGTAAAAAACGAAAATGTCCTCGCAAACTAGTCAAAGCAGAGCCAAAGCTATCTTGTTTCTAGATGACATTTAAAGCAATTCTGGGGCACCTGGGTGGCTCAGTCGGTTGAGCGTCTGACCCGTAGTTTCGGCTCAGGTCATGATCTCAGGTCATGAGATCCAGCCCACACCGGGTTCCATGCTCAATGGGGAGGCTGCTGGAGGTTCTCTCTCTCCCTCTGCCCCTTCCCCCACTCAAGCCCCCGCGCCCATCTGTCTGAAATAAAGAAATAAATCTTTTTTTAAATAAATAAATAAAGCAATTCTCCCAAAATGCTACTCCAACCATCCCCGTGTCCAAATATTCTGACCTACCTCCTTCAAAGTTAACTTTAAATTCCCCCTTTGCAGGGAATCTATCCTGAATCTCCTGGTTAAAAGTAAATCCTGATTTAGGAACTACAACAGCACTCACTCTTTAATTATACTTTGCAACACACAGCTCTTCTCTCCCCCAGTACTCTGCATACCACTTAGAGCTGAGATCCACGTCTTTCTAGCTTCCAGCCACAGACATTATCTCGAATATAGTAGGTTCTGAAAAAAGACTTGATGAGTGAATAAGGATAAGAGGGTTCAGCTCCCACAAATCAGCATACACATTGACACAAACCAATCTGGGACACTACCTCTTCTCCAGCTCTATATAAAATTTAAATCCTGACATCATCCCAACATTAATAAACAAACAAGTAGCCAGAGGAAAGCACATATTGATGATTCTTGGTTGGCCGCCCCAATTAAGACATAGGCCAGCATGGTCTTTAGAATCCCTCTCATTAGGGGATTTCTTGGCACTGCCAACAATTCTGGGTCCCCAGTATTAAAGGAACCTCTTTTCCTCTCTAGTGACACTCACTGAAACATTTGGATGAGATTAACATTTAAATTGGTGAATTCTGAGTAAGCAGATTGCCTTCTATAGTGTGGGTGGGCCTCATCTAATCAGTTGAAGGCTTGAATAGAATAAAAAGACTTGCCTCCCCAGACAAGAGGGAAATCTCCAGCAGAAGCTTTCTGACTTCATCTGCACCATTGTCCTTCCTGGGACTCCAGACTATTGGTCCACATTTGACAGTCTCTGTAATTACATAAGCTGATTCCCTATAATAAATCTCTTTCTATATACACATACATCCTATTCATTCTGTTTCTCAGGAGAACCCTGAATATTACCAATACCAATAATATAATAGACATACTAATGTCCACTCCTACCAGCAGTGGATAAGTGTTCCAATCCATAAAATATTACTTATTTACCCTGACCTTAAACTCTTCCCCTCCTATAAACTATAACTAATTTAATCTTGTTGGTGGTGAAAAACATAGGTTTATTATGTGTCTCCCTCTGGAAAATGTTCAGTAGCTTCCCACGGATTTCCCATAGTGAAATTCAGACTCCATGAGGCAATGAAAGATCTCGGCCAACCTAATTTCTCAGGTACTTTGTGACATTGTGCTCTCCCAACTTCTTTTTTTTAACCTAGAATCTACTGGATAAAACCTTCCTTGGGACCCCAGCACAGCACATGCTGAGCCCCCTGGCTGATGCGAGCACCCCTGTTTTTTCCTCTCGGGCTACCTCTCATGACAGCGAGAGCCCAGAGAGGGAACGACATCCTGCGTGGATGTCAAACTTTCCTTGTGCTGAAACACTTCCCTCTCCACTTTCTCTCCTTCCCTCATTTGTCTCTCTCAGAAAAATATCCTCCACATTTTCAGGTCCAGTGCGACTTGGTCCTTGAGTCTCCATGCTCGCTGTACGGGAATTCCATTCCCCTTCCTCTCATTCCTGGCACTTCACAAACATCGACTGGTCTCCTCTGGGTGCTGTGACTGGGCAAATCACAGCCTCGGGGTGGTCGATGACCCTGAGCACTTCCATCAGCTGCACCATGGGAGCACATTACCTCCACCGTGGTGTTTCGGAAGCATGAGAGGAGATGACATTCGGTCCATGCACAGGAGGCAGTTTGTGGAAGGTAGATTGTGGAGTAGGGTGGGTGGGCCCCCCTGTGGGGGGACATTTCCATAAGCTTAACTACATTCGCTTGAATCGGCTGGTAAGGCCAAAGTCACGGGTTGCAGGAATTTTCAGCGGGATCCCTCTTCCCCCACAAACTGCCGTGAATGGGCTGCCACTGGAAGGTGACCTACCGCCCAAGCCACCCCAGCAGCTTTCCCCTGGAAGCAGTAAATGCCTGCAGCCATGCTCACCATTAACTTCTCTAACCAGTTAGCAATTGAGAAAGGCTTGTGTGAAGTTAACACACCTTTTAACATACATTTGCATTAACAGCACCTTTATCTAGAATAAGCTTGTCCTAGTTGCTGCTGGGCTCTGAGCAGAAAGCCCGGTGGGGGGTGGGGAGGTGGGCTCCTCCTCTGAGGGCCCCTGCAGCTCCATGCCCCCCAAGCTGCCATTTCCCACTCCTCACTGCAGTTTTATCCAACGGGACACACACGAAGTCTGAGAATTCACCACACTTCAAGTCCTTGCCTGGAAAATCAAGCTTATGTCCACATCCACGTGGGCAGTGGGTTAAATGAGAAGATACTGACCAAGTTCCTCTAACGCAGTCAGCTATCAGCAAAGAAGAGAAATCAGCGTGTTTAGGACTTCCTTCTGAAGGCCTTACAACCCATTATACAAACTAGGATTTCTGGATTCCAACTCCAGTCTTGTGTTGTTAAACAGACCATCAACGGTCCCTCTGAGTTACACACGTGCCGTACTTGCAGGTCCTGATACTACGTTAATAAAGCACAAACCGAAAATTAAAAGTACATATAGGGTTAGCTTTGAGATATGGCTACTATTTTTTAAATTCACTATCATTTTTAGTTTGTTGTTCTTTTTTTTTATAAAAGGAATTCCTCCAAGTTTTGAAAATGAGTGGAATACTCTCACCAGCCCATTACTGCAACCTGTTACTTAAAAATATAAATGATCAAAAACAATCATGACAAAACATGCTTAAGAATACCATCACAGGGAAAATAAAATTAAAAAAAAAAAAAAAAGAATACCATCATGGGGGGCACCTGGTGGCTCAGTCGTTAAGCATCTGCCTTTGACTTAGGTCATGGTGCCAGAGTCCTGGGATTGAGCCCACATACGGCTCCCTGCTCAGTGCGAAGCCTGCTTCTCCCTCTCCCACTTGTGTTCCCTCTCTTGCTGTCTCTTTCTCTGTCAAATAAATAAATAAAATCTTAAAAAAAAAAAAAAAGAACACCATCATGAATAATTCATCTATGTGGAGAGGCAGGCTCTCCTTTCTTTGACCAGTGACTGAAAATCCTACCATTGTATTTGAAACAGCCCCAGAAGTAAAGATCCCCCTTACCTAACTACAAGAAAATGATAGGAGCAATAAATCTGGATGATAAAAGCAGGAAATATTGCCAAAATTGTTCATATACGATGCTAAAAATCCCACCTTGGTATGGCGATCACAACTTAGTTCCCAATAATTTAGCTCTATTTTCTATCCTAAACCTTCAGAAGAGGTCAAAATGCCATTTTTGTTTCTGTTTTTCAATTAAAAATGTATATATTAGGGGAGCCTGGGTGACTCAGTTGTTTAAGTGTCTGTCTTCAGCTCAGGTCATGATCTCAGGGTCCACATTGGGTTCCCTGATCAGTAGGGAGCCTGCTTCTCTCTCTGCCCTTCTCCTCACTCGCTCTCTCTCTTTTTCTCTCTTTTGAATAAATAAATAAAATTTTTTTAAAAGTGTATATATTTAAGGCACACAATACAACCATTTGATAAATATAAACATATACATACACACACACAGTGAAACGATTACTACAATCAAGCTAATTCACACTTCTTCTCACATAGTTACCATTTTCCCCAGGGAGAGCGCCTGAGATCTCCTTCCTTGGGACGCGCGCAGTCCGCACTGCCACACCTTGTTAACTGCAGTCCTCACACGGCGCCTTAGCTCTCGAGGCGGAGTCATCCCACCCAACTGTTGTTAACTGTGAATCTCCCTGTGCCCGGGACCATTATTCTCCCTATGTTTAATCAGCTCTTTTTTGACGGAAATTGGAATTTCTGATCTGGGAATCCAAACTGCAAAAGCTCGCCACACGAAGGGTGGCGGGTCCCAGCTCGTTCTGGCCTTGGTGGCCCATGCCAGGTGTGGACTAGCTCTCTTTACCCGAAGGCCCTTGCCAACCCTCTCCTTCATCTGCACGGCTAATCAAAAGTGGTCCATACGTGGAACACTTGCGGACAGCCCTCAACAGGTGACTGCACACAAAGCAAATGAGGCGTTCCATGACCAAATGGACTCGGTAATAAATATTTCATTAAAGAGATTTTGCTAATAGACACTTTGTAAGCCTCCATCATATACACAAAACCATTTTTGAGCTTAGCTACATCTACAGAGAAAAAGAAAACTAACACATGGGAAGTTTCCTTATCTGCTAACTATTTGCTATCCCTAATGCAATACTATAAGTTGTTCTTTTATTTTTTTAAATATTTTATTTATTTATTTGCCAGAGAGAGAGGACAAGCAGGCAGAGTGGCAGGCAGAGGCAGAGAGAGAAGCAGGCTCCCTGCTGGACAAGGAGCCCGATGCAGGAGTCGAGCCCAGTACCCTGGGATCATGACCCGAGCCGAAGGCAGTGGCTTAACCCACTGAGCCACCCAGGCGTCCCAGTTGTTCTTTTATAATATACATCCCTTGGAAAGAAAGCACTCTAGCACATGTCACATAATGTATTCTGCTGAATATCCACTTAGGATACAATTTTAGAGACTTCAAGACAAGAAACACACGATTCCAAACTATTTCCTTCCCTAGACTGTTTCTGGCATCTCAACATTTCATCATGAGTCATTTTGGATTGAAAGCATAGGGAATGATAATAGTGACAACAACGACACCCATCACTCCCTGACTGTCCCCCACCCCGTCTTTAACCATAGGATCCCTAAGCCATTCAACAAAGAGAATGGTATTCTTGACTCAGTTTACTATTCAGAAGCCTGAGATGCAGAGGGAATTGATCAACTAACATAAGGTTTTGAGGAAAGTAAAGGCCAGAAAAGCCATGTTTTTTCAATATACCATACCCTATCCACGTGGCTGTTACTCGAAGGACTAACTCACTAAGCAGCAAACCACAGTCCCTGGTAGACACGGCAGAAAATATCTCGGAGATCATATGATCCTTCTTGAAATGACACCCTGCAGTTTCTGAAGGTTCATCTCTGAGGAACTTGGTTGAAGCAAAAAATGGAGCCAGTGCCTGATGAATTCTGCCCAGATTCGCTAATAAATCTAGATTTGGTGTTACAAAGAGGACTCTGAACACACAGAGGTTGAAGCCAGCACTGAGTGCCTAGGGGAAGGAAGCAGCACTCCATCCCTGGGAGGAAGCTCACATGGGGAAGGATCTGGTCCTGAACCCAAACACTGCCAACATCAGTTTAGTCCAGGCTCTAGTCATGGTTGAGACAAGAGAAAAAACTTGGGCTCTTCTTCCTACTACACTCTAATCTGTGAGATGCTTATTCCACTCAGAAATCACAGCACATTAAGAAAAATGAAACTGATTCACAGAACTATTTCTTTAAAACAATAATATCATAAGATCTAGAAGTGAAATTAGAAAATACCACAAACACATGATAAAGCATTTTATAGTTTCTACTGGGGTTTTAAGATTCAATGTCGTAGATGGGTAAGAAGGAGAGTAAAATGTCCACTCACCTGATGCAACCACCTGGATCACCTTCTCCCAATGTCCATGCGGGAAAGTGTGAAGAAAGCAGGAATAGAAGCCAACATCGGCCTCAGAGACGTTATGAAAGGACAGCGTCATATCATTAGGCGCCGTGGTGGAATTTAAAAAGTAAACCCTATCAGTATAGGGTGGCTTTACACTCAAACCATAAGTAGGGCTGAAAATAGCCATGAGCTCTCTGTTGCTCGTAGTGATCTTGTGCCATTCCAACTGAACTAAGGTGTCCAGTGATGAATATATACACTCCAGACTCATATTCTCAGCAAGTTTAACAGTCGTGTCCCAAACCATCTCTTCGCATAGAGCTGAAATACACAACATCACATTTATTCAGTTAGGATTGATGGCTGAAATGCCAAAAGCCACCTCAAGCTTAATCTAAGCTTTCTAAGACCAAGGAAGATAGCAAATTGAGACCCCGCTAAACGCTAACAGTTTCTACCTTAGTCTAAAAAGGTTTCCACTGCCGATAAGAGGTATTTGTAACTTGTAGATTTCCTGAACAAGTGAGAAATTATCTGAGCCTACTAAAGGGCATTATAAATTCCAAACATGTCACACTATAAGACCAAAAAAGAAGTAAATTTTTTAAATAAAGACATTATCTTTACCTCTGTATACGTGAAGAAGAGTGAAGAAGAAAGTAAGATAATCCATCTCTGGAAACCGTTTGGAAGGCTGGTCTATTAAAAAAAAGACAATTAAAAAAAAAAGACAATTTTTATAATGTTACATGCAGAGCCCCAGCACAATGCACTGCTTCCTTCCTCTCAGATATTATCAGTCTTGCCTTCTTTTTCTGAAGTACGAACACAGGAAAAGGTCTGAGCTTCAAAGTCAGGTTTGCTCTTGCACAAGGATGAGCAGATTTGACTCACTTCTCTCTCTCGGGGAAATAGCTTATTTTCAAGCCTTTATTTTCTACAAAGATTCATTCATTGAACAAATCAGCGAATGGCTGATAGCGTTCTCTATGCCAAACTCTGCTCTAGGAAATTAGGATACAACAGTAAATTTATTAAAAGAAAAAAAAAGAAGAAGAAGAAGTCCTTGCCATCATGGAGCTTACATTCTAGTGGGAGGAAACAGAAACTGAAATAAAAAAGTAAAAAAATATAGTAAGTTATAGGTAATAAGTGTGCGAAGAAAACGCAAGGCAGGAAAGTGGGGATAGGGTGGTACGGGTGGTAGTGTTTCCCTGTTAGACAGAAAGGTCAAGTTCACTGAGAATTTGACATTGGAGCAGAGACCGAAGGGCAAGGGGAGGGGCCTGGGGTGTCAGGGATTCGGAGGCTCTATAAATGTGGACTGTAATTACTGTGGTTGGGCATGGCCTCCTTTTACCTTTTACTCTACCTTTTCATTGACCTCAGGCATTTGCTTTGGAAGCCATGAAGGAACCACAGAAGGACCTCCAGCTACAAGAGTGTTGTAGCTCAGGACATATACAAACTTACCATTATGTATGATTTCTTTAAACTTTTTATTTTGAAATAGTTACAGAGTCATAGTAATTTGCAAAGATAGTACAGAGAGCACCCCCTCACCCACTTTCCCCTAATGGTTATATCTTACAGAATTATAGTACAATAGCAAATGTGATTGATTTTTTTTTTTTTAGGTTCATCATTGTTCCCTTCCCTCATGTAAAATAACAGTTCAGTTTCTTAAGAACTTGTTAAGAACATATTACCATGTTAATATAAAACACATTATTTCTTCTATGGAATTATATGAATGCATTGGCCCCTGTGACAGGGTCAAAATAAAAAGTAGGTAAAAATTGAAAGGAGGAACATGAATCCCTAAAAACAATGCTGCCTAAGGCCAACTCTGAACCTGGTTTCAGTCCCAAAGTTTACCAGTAGGTGTCTGCTGTTCAGTCCGTATCTAGCCTGGAACTTTTTCAGGCAGCAAGAGATCAAGAGTATAAAATTAGAATGTATACATATGGTACTGTATAGGCCACCTTATGTTTACATAGCATTATGTTTTCCAAAAGCTTTCACATCTATGGTATTTGTACCTGTAACAACTATATGATAGAGTCAGATGAGATATCTCTGTTTTGCAAGTAATTCAAAAAGACAGCCTGTCCAAAATTTTACTGAGCTGTGCCAGGTATCCTGCCTAGGCCCTGGAGGTGCAAGTACGAGAAAGACTTGGTCTCTGTCCTCAAGGCATGCAGTAGCATATTGGATCAGACAGATTACAGAGGTAATTTATTATAATAAAACCTGATAATTCTATAGAAGTCAAATTTGAGCACGTATTGGCACAGCCCAGAGAGGGGAAAATTCATTCTAATTGGAAAAGGTTTCATAGAAAAAATGCACCAGATCCTGGGTGTTCCAACCTAACTAAGACTTTCCAAGCAGAGGAGGAAGGGAAGGAGATAAAGGCATGACAACAGAGGAAATTTTAGGGGAATGGTGTGACTATGGTCTAGGGGTTGGAAAAGAGACAACCACGATGTTAGGTGCAGATTGAAAGTCTCTTGAATGACAGCAATGGAGAAGTTCAAACCTGGCCATCAGGAACCACAGCACCCTGCTTACATCTGTAACTACAGCACCAAACACAGTCCCTGGGACACATCTATGGCATATTAAACACAACTCTGACAGCGACACAGAGCCACTAAAAATCTTATGGAGGCAGTGATGAGGACAGTTTTGTGTTTTTGAAAGATAACCTGGATGCCTGTGGAGAATGGACTGAGGTGGTAAAGGCATTCAGGATTTACATCTGAGTCAGAAAAATTAACTCCATACATCAAATCTTAACTACAGGACTTCCTCTTGATAGGTACCGACAAAAAATAAAACTATAGAACAAGAGTTAACACCCAGTCCCAAGAATTCCTGAATCCCTCAAAAAGTGTCCTCCTAACTGGCCCTCCTTGCACCGTGCCCTGCTTTAGACCTGTGTCCCTTCACACACTCACACACACACACACAGTACCTGGAGTGATCTTGTGACAGACACTGTATGACCTATTTCAAAATACTTAATATATTTTACTATCAATAAAGTAAAAAAACCAACCTAAGAGCTGGAGAAAATATCTACAAATCATACATCTAATAAAGGTCTAGAATCCAGAATATATATATATAAAAAAAACTCTTACAACACAACAATGAAAAAGACAAACAACCCAACTTAAAAATGGACAAAAATAAATAAATAAATAAGTAAAAAAAATTAAAAATGGGCAAAAAACCTGAATAGACATTTATCCAAAAAAGATATACCAATGACCAAGAAGCACATGAGAAGTTGCTCAACATCACTAGTCATTAGAAAACAAATGCAAATTGAGGGGTGCCTGGGTGGCTCAGTGGGTTAAAGCCTCTGCCTTCGGCTCAGGTCATGATTTCAGGGTCCTGGGTTCGAGCCCCACATCGGGCTCTCTGCTCAGCAGGGAGCCTGCTTCCTCCTCTCTCTCTGCCTGACTCTCTGCCTACTTGTGATCTCTGTCTGTAAAATAAATAAATAAAATCTTTAAAAAAAAAAAGAAAAAATGCAAATTGAAACCACAAAGAGATATCACTTCATGCTCCCTAGGATGGTTATAACCAAAAATAAGGCAAATAACAATGTTGACAAGGACATAGTGAAGTTGAAATCCTTGTACACTGCTGGTGGGGATGTAAATGGTGCAGCTACTGTGGAAAACAATTTGGTTGTTACTCAAAAAGTAAAACAGAATAACCATATGACCCAGCAATTCCAGTCGTGGGCCTATACCCCAAAGAACAGAAAACAGATGCTCAAATACTTGCATACCGGTGTTCATAGCAACTGTCTTCACAAGAGTCAGAGGGTGGAAACGACCCAAATGTCCATCACAGAAGAAAGGATAAAGAAATTGTGGTATATCCACACAATGGCATATTATGCAGTTATAAAAAGGAATGAAATACTGATTCAGGCTACAACATGAATGAGCTTTGAAAACATGCTAAGTGACAAAGGTCACATATTGTAAGCTTCCATGTATGTGAAACACCCAGAATAGGTAAATCTGTAGATCTGATGGGTTGTCAGGAGCTTAAGGGAGAGGAAATCAGGAGCGACTGCTTAAGGCATGGAGTTTAGTTTTGGGACGATGAAAATGTTTTAGAACTTGATAGAGATGGTACTTGCAGGACACTGCGAATGTGTGAAATGTCACTCAGTTGCACACTTTAATTTTATGTTGCGTGTTTCACCGCAGGAGTGAATGGCAGGAGGCCAGATTCACCTCAAGTGTCTCCAACTGCACAAGCCACCGCATGTTGCTGTTGGCCTTGCATTGATTGACATCACGTGGTCTCTCAGCCAGTCTGGTCTGCAAATGCACATTGAGCCTCACCGTGCATGCCGCGAGTGGAGTCCCGTCACACGCCTGCACCACAGCTCCTCACTCGCTAGAAACGGATGATGCAGAACATAGTCCGGGCTGTCAGATAAATGACTCACGATGTAAAGAATCTCTAAGTGCTCACGGAACACACGCTGAAACATTGCATGCGTTTATATTAACATTTGTGTATTTATTAATGCATATATATATGGCGTGTGTGTGGTCAGGGCCGGGCAGGTTGGCAGAGGTGCACGTAGAGCGGCAAGAGGAACGGGGGTGACACAGCAGATCTCTGCTACAGCACACCGGCGCGGACCCTATAAGAATGAGATGCAACACAGAATCTTCCACTCAAAGGCTCCTGCAGCCCTCGGCGAGCTTCCTCCTGGAGCGAAGAATCAGGGGTGCGGGAGGATTATGAGAAAAGGGGAATGGAGCGCCTGGGTGGCTCAGTGGGTTAAGCCTCCGCCTTCGGCTCAGGGCATGATCCCAGGGTCCTGGGATCGAGCCCCACATCGGGCTCTCTGCTCAGCATGGAGCCTGCTTCCTCCTCTCTCTCTGCCTGCCTCTCTGCCTACTTGTGATCTCTGTCAAATAAATAAATAAAATCTTAAAAAAAAAAAAAAGAAAAGGAAAGAAAAATGAACTGATAATAATGGGTAGTGACCCTACATTCCCAAGGCATCCAAAGCCAAGTCCGTGGAAAGACGAAGACAGCACATGCGCTATGGGTGACTCGATTCTGCAGCGACTAAAATGCCAGCCCCGGAGGCTACAGATCCAAATGGAAGATCCCAGACTACGTGCAGCCCGAGATAAAGTTCAGCTGTTACAACTTTGCTAAGGACAAGCCCTATTCATCAGCATCTAACCAAAGACAAATAGAGACGCCCTTGAGCTATTTCTGTTGTGGAGGGAGCCATTTTTTGCATGATTTATGAAGGAATTTTGGCTTGAGGTTTTTTTCTAATAGAGCTGTCTGTATAAAGGAGCTTCATCCTCAAGGAAGTCATTAATCAAAGTATTATTGGACTCCTCCCCTACCGAACAGGTCTCAGCTAACCACGCAAGTCTGAGATTCATGGCACGGGTTTGCCTCGCACCACATGCTGCTGGGTGACCTGGGCTGAATGACAGCCTTCGGACACGCTGTCTCCTTCTCTTAGGCTATCCACACACATACAGACGCTTCTCTCTCCTCAGCTTCATTGTTTCTGTTATCTGTAACATGTTCTGCTTTCCCAGATGTCTGCTTTTTCTGGCCGTAGGGAGGATTCTCGCCTCTGCGCAGTCACCCAAGTAGGCAACCGTCCCCGCGTGGTGCTGGACCACCGGACGTGTATGCCGGAGAAGCTGCTCCTACCTGCTCTCGTCCCACTCCTGCTCACATGGCTGCTGACCTGCCAAGGGCTGCAAAACTGAGAGCCTGTGCTAGACTCTGAGAAGAAGGGACCGAGGCTGGGAAGACTGGGGGCATTCCTCCTTTTTTTTTCTTTTCCAGATGTGAGAGTTTGTATGCCTTTGGCTGGGATATCCATGTCGTGAGGCTCCTCCTTCCAGCAAGACTTCAACAGGACGGTTTTATTCTAGGTTTCTGCTCCTTGCCTCAAAGTGTCGCCTCAGGAGAATGTTACGAAGAAAGGACACACGATTTCCCTCAGACACCCAGGCCCTCAGAACTTGGGCAAGTCACAGAGCCGTCCCAAGGGTTAGATCACCTTGGAGGGACCATCCATGAAGGCCTAGCTTCCATTCAAAGCAGACTCCTCAGCTGGGCTGCAGCAGAGCTCCTCCAGGACAGGGTTCTGCAAATTGTGGCTCCTGGGCCAAATCCAGCCCTGGCCGGACCCTTCACAAAGAGTCCGTTCAGAGCACAGGGCTGTGCTCACTTGGTTCTACATTGTCCGCGGCTATTTTTGTGCTCTGATGTGTGGCTGCAAGGAGACCACATGGCCTACAGAGCCGAAAATACTAACTGTGTGATCCGCGGCAGAGAAAGGTCACCAAGCCCTGCACAGGGTAATAAATACTTAGCTAGCAAGTATTTATTACTTAAGTTCCTCCTTGCTTCATCTTGCTTGAAGGAAGGAAGGTGAAGCAGTGCAGACACTAGTAAAATGAGCTCGATTTCCTTATTCTCAAGGAACATACCATCAGACCTACTACAAATGCAATTCTTCCAGAAGCACTGTGAGGAAGGGCCTAAATGATACCCTCTGGCTGAACTGTTGCCATCAACAAACTTACAGGTTCATAGGACAGACACCAGCCATCCAGCTATCATGGGCTCTTTTCCTGCTGAATCTACTTGACACTCTCTCATGGACAGTCTCTACTCCCCTGCACGAGATTTACGTTAAAAGTGTGAGCTCAGGGGCGCCTGAGTGGCTCAAGGGGTCGAGCCTCTGCCTTCGGCTCGGGTCATGATCTCAGGGTCCTGGGATCGAGCCCCGCGTCGGGCTCTCTGCTCAGCAGGGAGCCTGCTTCCCCCGCGCCCCCCCCCCCACCTGCCTCTCTGCCTACTTGTGATCTCTCTCTCTCTGTCCAATAAGTAAATAAAATCTTAAAAAAAAAAATGGTGTGAGCTCAGCCACATCCACTTTTTTTCTAGAAGGTTACTAACCTTGAGATGTTGCTTCTGCTCACTGTAACTCTCCTTTCCCGCCGTGTGTTTGGTTAGGGGTGGCGGGGTGGCCTCCTTACCTTGCCCCTTCCTGTCCCTGGCAATCTGCCTGTTCTCTCTGGGTTGGCGTGGCCAGAACAGCTCCTTTTGTCCCGGCCTGTAGCTCTTGGGCTCTTCTTTCTCCAGAGCTCCTCCCAGTGGGGGCTGAAGGAAAGCACTAATATTTCACTAAGCAGGGCTTTTTGGAGGATTAAAACCAGTCAAGGAGTGTAACTGCTTCTGGAAGCCTCTTCACCACGTAGCTACTCAGACTCACTCCACATCCGCGCAGAGTTCTGTCCCTCTCGTCCCCACCCCGCTAAAGTTCTGCCATTGGAAACGACGTGCTTCTCATCCTCTGTTCTCTCAACTCCCAACTACGCACAGAAACTTTCAGTTGGTGATTTTGCCTTTTCTTTTCTTCCTCATTTGTTTTCCTGCCCAGCAAAGTACTTCATATTCGGAAGTCTCTGAAGTGCAGGCCGCTTCTTATCTCTGCCCAAATCTGAGTGTGTTTCCATCCTGCCTTCTAGATCCTCTTCTTGGTTTTGTGCTTTCACCAGCCCCCCCCCCCCCCGCCCCTGCTCCGCCACAGAAAGCTCACAGTGGCCGTTTGCTAAGAGCCCTCTCTGCAAGGCTAGCAGCTTCGATGGCTTCAAAACACAACCGTTTCTAAGTCGTTCCGGAGGACCACAGAGTTAGTCTTACTCGTTCTTCGGATTCCTGAGTGATAGAGACGGCCCGTCGGTTAGGCCACCGCGAGGGACAGTGGCTGAGGTGCGCCTGGGCAGCTGGCAGAGCTGCTGGGCTGGAAGGCCGGGGTCTGCGGAGGAGAAGGCAGGTCTGAAGGCCGGCCAGCCCCGCGCATTTTCTGATGCAGCGCACGCGCAGGGCTTGCCTTTCTGCGGACCACATGCATTATCTGAAAGCATGGAAGAAGAAATACAGGGGTGCCTGCTGGCTCAGTTGGTTTAATATTCGACTCTTGATTTCGGCTCAGATTATAATCTCAGGGTCGTGAGATCAAGCCCTGCATAGGGCTCCATGTTGTGTGGAGCCTCCTTAAGATTCTCTCTCTCTCTCTGCCCCTCTCTCCCCATTCTCACACTCTCTGGAAGGAAGGAAGGAAGGAAGGAAGAAGGGGGGCAAGGGAGGGAGGGGGAAGGAAAGAAGGAAGAAAGGAACGGAAAGAGAAAAGTAGAAGCTGTCTTTCATTGCACAAATAATTCTTGAGCACTTACTATGGGGCAGAGGAAGTCCTCTAAAAGATCTGTCTGACTCATGTCACTGTCTTCATTTTATCAGCATCCTCAGAAGAATACCCAAACCAAACAAAAAATTCTTACTGACTTACAAGGCTGGACAGGATCGATCTCTACCATTTCTCCAGCCTAATGTCTTACACTTCGCCCACCCACGTTCTCTACCCCAGACCCACCTGACAGGGCAGAGACTTTGCACACAGAGTTCCTTTGCTCTGACTTTCTTATCTCCTCCCATAGGGAGGCCTCAGCTCAGACATCCCTTATTGGGTACCCTCCCTGAGCCCCCCACACCTGGGGTACGTGTTCCTCTGAGTTCCTTCAGGACCCCAGATGAAGAGGCTTCCTTACCGAAGCACTCCTTTGTAACTGCCCATTTATCTGCTGCGTCTCCTCTGCGAGCCTAATGAAGCCCTTCAAGCTGAAGATGAGGTCTTGTGGGCTGCTTGTTCCACAGAGCCTTGCAAGGCACCCGGCATGCGGTGGGTGTCTCTTAGATCATTATTTGTTGAAAGCAGGTGAGGGGATGGCTTCTACCTATGAGGTTTCATCCTATGGGGCCTGTATGCTCATCAAAACCCAAAGGCCATCCTGTTTCCAATGTGTGGTTTTTTTCTTCTGCCTAGTTTTTCTATTTCTCCAATGAATAGGGGGAAAAAAATAGCCTCGATCCAAAAGGCACATAAATTTTGGCAGGACAAACTCGAAGATAAACGTTCCTGATTAGAGCCAACTCTTTCTCAAAATGATTCAACGGGCCCTGAACTGAACCTCAAACACCGGCTGAAACAGTCACTATCTACCCAAGTGATTCACATCACGCTGGACGCAGAGCCTATCTCAACAAGAGATGCCACTTCCATCTGTGGGGTCCAGGCTTAAAAACTGATCTTGCTTTCTCCCTGACTTACAAATCCAGATTTATATAGGCAAGGTACTTTCCCTAAATTTCTCTTTTATAGTCACTTCCTAATTCGCCATCCACATGCAAAACAACACACACACATCATCCCCATTGCCATCATTACCATCATCCTCGTTATCTCCCATATCCCGTTATAAAGTTACTGCTATTATTTTTTTAAATTTTATTTATTTATTTATTTATTTGTCAGAGAGAGAGAGGGAGAATGAGCAGACAGGCAGACAGAGTGGCAGGCAGAGGCAGAGGGAGAAGCAGGCTCCCTGCCGAGCGAGGAGCCCGATGTGGGACTCGATCCCAGGACACTGGGATCATGACCGGAGCCGAAGGCAGGCGCTTTAACCAACTGAGCCACCCAGGCGTCCCAAGTTACTGCTATTATTAAGAAAGTAAGAGGGGAGACAGCTTTTTTAGGTTTCTTTGTAAGGTCTTTCACTTTGGCTTTTTTTTATTCTCCTTGGAGTTCTTGAAATCTTGCAAAATGAAAACCCTAAAAATTAGCTTTGTATCTGTTCCTGAGGGATACAGGATCCCACTGTCTTGGCGCCAGGAAGGCAACATAAAGCTAATTTTTTAGGGGAGATGTTCAAAGATCATATGATCAATAATGAATTCCCTGAACAAACAATAAAAACATCCTGAGACAAATGAAACTGCATTACACGTCCAGAGAACGGCCGTCCTGTGTTCCAACCAGGAGAACAAATGGAGGTAGCCACGAGGAAAGTCAGTGGTGCAGAATGAAGATTATCTACCGCTCCCAGAGATGAACAAAATTCCTCCCTCCCATGTTTTTTTTTTTTTAGTGACCCTTATTAAGGGCCTTTTGAATGGTTTAAAAGTAAAAATACGCTTTAATATTACCAGTGTTGACAGAAATAGGAAACGCAGCTAAAATCATGACATCACTGGACTGAGTGTTACATTCGCTACCTCCTGCCTTTCTAGGGAAACCAGGGCATCAGTTCTGTATTCTAACACATGGGAAAAGCAAGCATTTATCCTGCCTTCCCTGTACAAACTGCATTTCAGGGTGACCTAAGTTTCCTTTTATAGAAAAATTTAGCTACTAAGTGGAAAACAATGATAGATACTATTTTTCATTGCCGTCTTGTTACTCCTATTAAAATAATAGAAGGAGACCATTGTTACTAGATACTAAAGCCATTAAGTGGAAGGTTAATGGGAACTTTATAATGAGATACACTGCTGATTGACAGTACATGAGCCCTCTGATCAACCCTAACCTCACGTTAAAATGGTACAACCAGATAGCAGGGGACCAAGTGACACAGCGGGAAGAAAACAGCACCACCCAGGAAGATCTCTTACCACAGTAACAGAACCTGAATGCAGCCCAGGCTCTAGAAGAAGCTAGTAGTGTCTAGGAAATACAGAGGAGAGAAGAAGGAGTTAAGAGCCCCATGAGGAAGCAAGAAATACTACAGAACAAATGTCTTGGGCTCCCAATAAACAAATGGCAGTTACAGTATAATTACACAAGAAAATATAACCAGTCCAGGAAATGCCAAAAGGCACTTGACAACTTTAAATATCCTTTCCTGATAAGAACTCAGAGAAATTTTAGAATTTAACTAGCATAATAAAGAAAACTGGTTGGAAACTAATGGCAGACTTGATGGTAGAACCTTAGAAGAATCTCAGTTAAATTCCTAAGACAAGAATGGCCACTTATCACTGCTAATATTTAATATTGCCCTGGAAGTTTTAACTGATTCTATAGGGAAAAAAAGAATAAGAACTGTAAATATTGAAGAATTATTTTGACTTTATTATTACTCGTAGATGATCAACCTAGAGAACACAAAGAATCAAATAAAAAAGAACTGATAAAACAATAAAGTGTCTAAAAAATAGTTTTATAAGACTCAACAACTTTATTTTGTCATATCCAAATTAGAAGCAAAAAAGTACACATATGTGTGTGTGTATACACATATGTATGAATCTATATGAATGTATCTCAAGAATCGGTAGCAAGTATACAAAATCTACATAGTATATCAAAGGGAGTAACATTAAGTCTTAAATGAGAGTTAGTGAAAGAAGTAATTAGATCTGTGCAGAAGCTCCTCTTGTCCAAGAAGCCAGAATAAGCCTCATTCAAGAATATCGAGAATGTTGCCGAGCCAAGGAAGAGGCCCATACTGACTTACAGAACAAAGGAGTCTAGCTCTCCTGGACGCTTCAAATAATTATGGAACATTAAATACTCTCTTCATTAAAATGGATTTGTCTCACGTGAAGGTTTTACCTTCTTTTCAACACTAACAACTAACTTTCAGTGTCACCCAGTGTTCTAAATCATGAGCACTGGGTAGATATTTCACGTATGTGTAAAATGTTTTCTCATAATTAATTAAAGTTGCATTAAATAAAGTATAATTAGGTCACACGGGAAAATAATTTTCAGTAGTGACTAGAGAGTGAATAGTTGTTCTGTAAGTCAGGCTGTGAACTTTTTTTTTCTTTAAGAAACCGAGATTAATTTTGCGCTAAAACAAAGAATTACAGATTTGCAGCGTATGATGATGGGGCCCCTTTGGTTCAGCAGGGAAAGAATGGCTTGTCTACCACGTGGTACCAGAGAAGCTGACTTACGAGTGGGAAAGGCTGGAGTCAGCTCCATGGGGTCACTGGCCATTCCCTGGGCAGCACAAGCTCTGCACACCTGCAGTACGGTCCTTGCAGCTGCATCCAGGTGTAGGACCTAGGCTCTGGTGAGCACTTCTACACCCTAAGAATTCACCGCCGAAGCCTGGGAGCACAGCGGGGAAGCAGCGGGGCTACAGGGCCTGTTCCAGCCAGGGGTCGGGGGTGCGGATTGGCGGCACCCAAGCTCTGCCAGCAGCGGTGGACTGCGCATCCTGGTGGGCCCAGTAGCAGACAACAGTGCCTGGGCCCAAGCAAGGCCGCAGAGACGCGCTCACCAGGCCCAGTGGGCAGCCCTGAGGGACATGCTGTTGGCCCAGGGGCACTGAACAAGCTTCTGCCACCCATTCATTCTGTGACCTGAGGCAAGACCTGTGTCCTTCCAATAAGTTGCTTCCTTCCCAACTTGGAGAGAAGCAGTTTGGCAAGTTACAACTAAGAACTCTGATCAATAACACTCATGTGTTGCAGCAGAATGCATAGCAAATGCATTAATAATTTGAATAAGAAAAATATTCAAAAGACTGGAGAATATGCTTGGTAAGCCTGAAGACAGAGATGCATTTTTTACTTTGATATTACATACATATATATAAAATATATTGAGACACATATATATTAAGGTATATATATCTTATACCAAAGTCAGGGAAAATGTGATAGCTTTTTCTACAAAAAAATTAAAACTGGGGTCACCTGGGTGACACAGTCAGTAAAGTCTCCAGCTCTTGGTTTCAGCTCAGGTCATGGTTTGGTCATGGTCTCGTGGTCGTGAGATCGAGCCCTGCATCAGGCTCCATACTCAGTGGGAATTCTGCTTAAGATTCTCTCTATCCCTTTCCCTCTGCACACCCCCCCCTAAAATAAATAAACAAATCTTAAAGGAAAAACCTTAAAACTGTGGCATGGCAAACATTATACACTAACAAAGCAGGAAGGTCTGACAAGCAGGAGAGGGATATTGGAAGGTATGAGACACTGTAACATCTTCTAAGCATAAAGTGCTTATATATCAGTGACCAAAATAATCTCACAAATACCCCCACAGAAAAACAGGCAATGGATATCAAACATCAGTTCACATGAGAACAAATACAAACAGAAAAATGTAAAAAGGTATTTAATCTTGCTATGAAAAATGAAATTTATAATAATGGCATATTAACTTTTGCACATCAAATATGTAAACGTATAAATGAAAAGAATGATAGTGACTGTTGCTAACAAGAGTGGGCAGATGGGGGCGCCTGGGTGGCTCAGTGGGTTAAAGCCTCTGCTTTCAGATCAGGTCATGACCCCAGGGTCCTGGGATGGAGCCCCGAATTGGGCTCTCTGCTCAGCGGGGAGCCTGCTTCCTCCTCTCTCTCTCTGCCTGTCTCTCTGCCTACTTGTGATCTCTGTCTGTCAAATAAATAAATAAAAAATCTTAAAAAAAAAAAAAAAGAGTGGGCAGAAACGTGGATAGCCAAACCTGCTGTGGACAGGTCAAGGGGTAAGCATTTTCTACATGCAAGAGTTAAGCAATACGTATGAAAAATGTGATTTGTTATATCCTCTGACCCAGCCAGCCTGCCTCAAGATATGTATCCTAAAGAGGAATAAATTTAGCCAAGTTAGCAAAGATCTGGTTTTTTTTGTTTGTTTGCCTGTTTAAAGTAGCTTCCATGCCCAGCATGGAGCCCGATGCAGGGCTTGAACTCACGACCCTAAAATCAAGACCTGTACTGAGATCAAGAGTCGGCACTTAGCCAACGGAGCCACGCAGCTGCCCCACAAAGATCTGGTTTTTAAATGTGTTGGGATACTCTGCCGCTCTTCGGTGGTTATGCAGGTTTATATTCAGACATGTAAACTGACCTGGAACACTCTCAGTGAAGAACTTTTCCCAACACTCACATATGCCCATGACAAGAAGACAATGAGAGCCGTTCTGTAAAGCAGTAGCTGGAGAAGAGCCCACCCCCCGCTCCTCACCTGGTTTCCGCGTGGGCGGGGGCTCAGCAGGCTGTACTCAGGACTCCTCTGGCCACCGTCCTCGACCTTCCTGCTCCGTTGATACAGTTCCCTCTCCTGATGGTCTCAAGGTTTCGAGGAAATAAATACTGAAACATTGTCAGGACTCCTGACCTCAAGCATCAGACCTCGGGAAAAACTAAGTTCCAAGCGACGCAGGAAGCAGCAGACGACCACGCTCCATGGACGGACAGGGGCTTGCACGCATTTACTATCTCTTCCCCCAGCCATCCGGACAGAGCTCATGCCTTTCTCCTCCACATCCCCTGTTGCTTTGCGCTGCTACTTGATAACATTCCCTCTGCACTATGGGTAGTGAGAGAGCGTGAAAGTGACCCTCGTAAAGAAAAGAGTATGAGCTTTGCAGAGGACTTGGGGTGAAACCCCCTTCCATCTTGGGCCTCCGGTCACAAGCTCTTTGGTGACGACACAGACGGCCAACCGTGGTGGAACACCCGGGCCGGCCAACTCCAACCTCATGTTACACGGCCAAGTGCACCCCACCCTCAGCGGGCCCTAGCCCAGCCCCCTCAAGACACAAAGTGCTAAAAGGCTGATTCGGACTCTCATACTGTCAATACCATTGCATCCCAAGGAACTGAAAAGAATTTTTACTTTCCAAAATAGCACAAAACATAGATGTGCTTCAATTAAAATAGATACTTGCTAGATATTTTTTATGGCAAATTTCTAAAGGTTTCTCGTTGTCGTATGGTTGTTCTCCTGCTTTGCTGCTGGCCTGAGGAGAGTTTTGTCTGTACTTGGGTAATGAAGCTTGTATTTGAGCTGTCTGGTTAACATTTACAGCACAGTCACAGTCCCGTAGTCTGTCACCATAGCAGGGTGCTGGATAAGGGAAGGTCTCCTGTCTCAGCTGAACAATGCACTGCACTTCCTGGAATTTGAACCAGAAATAAATGTAGTCTAATGTGAATAGGGTTGCATGTCTCAGGCTCCCTGGGATGGCTCCCTGGGATGGCCCCAACATACACCTGGTTGAATTGTGTATTTATCAATAGCTTCCCCCCCCCATTTCACTCTGGAGTGTCTTGGTTTGGATGATTAACTCTATGTTCACTCTAAAAGTCACCGCAGTTCGCTGTGGCTTTAAAGTCCCATGTCCCAGGACACCCTTTAGTCCTGGAAAAATGAGGACAAGTTGGTCACCATGGATACAGCAGTGACCAAGACCACCTGGGTGTGAGAGCTCCATAGGTCCTGGGGCTAGGTCAAGCCCACCTTCACTCCTGGTCAGCTCACTTGGCAGCTTGCGCTGTGTTTTCTACCCAGTCCTCAACCAGGATTACCTTTATCCACCAGAAAGCCACTCACAGCGCTGATTCTCAAAGACACAGTGCTGGAGTCTCCATCCTCCTCTTCCTGGCACATGTGACCTGCCCCAAAAGCCACTCGTGGAAGGGCAGGCTAGGCCAGCCAGATCAACATCCCTTCTCTTCTCTTACCTCAGGGTACTATACCCACTCTGAAGAGGTAAGTAGTGATCCTTCTGGAAGCAAAAGTAGGTCCTGGGGTGGTCCTCTCTTTCATCCACTAGGTAAAGAAGGAGCCATCTCCTTCTTCAAAATGAATAGATGAACCAATATATAAATAAAAACTTCATATTCCTTCTAAATTGATGCCACACTATATTAAAACCGTGACTTTTTTTGGTTTTGTGTCTGTCTCTGGACCTCCCACCTTGAGTGTGAGCTTCTTGACTGCAAAGACTGCCTTGTTCACTAGTGTGTCAAAGCAGTTTCCCAGGACACAAGACTTTTGGTGCTAAAACCAGAACAGCCCCAGGCAAACCTGGACAGCTGGTCACCCTTGCCCGCTGTGTCCCCAGTCCAACAGCAGCGCCTCCCCTGTAGCAGGCGTCAATAAACAACAGCCCTGTAACTATCATCAGATCATCTCTTCGCAAGTTTGTTTTCAGAATTAAAGAGGGAGAAAAGGTGCTAAAAGGGGCATCAGGACCTTGAGGAATAAGAGTGTCAGCTCACAGGGAGAGTCGTCACCCTTCTCCTGCTGGGCTCTCATTCTGTCCTGGGAGGAGACAGGATGCTGTGGTTGACCACACTGCCTGCTCATCTCCTGGCCAAGCAGCACCATTTTCTTCCTCCATGGTAGCACCCCACCACCACCTTTCCGGAGCTGGACCACGAGGTACTGCATCTACCAGACCCCTGCCAACAAGATATCAAGTTAAATTTTGCCAGTGAGGGCGCCTGAGTGGCTCAGTGGGTTAAGCCTCTGCCTTCGGCTCAGGTCATGATCCCAGGGTCCTGGGATCGAGCCCTGCATCAGGCTCTCTGCTCAGCAGGGAGCCTGCTTCCTCCTCTCTCTCTCTCTGCCTGCCTCTCTGCCTACTTGTGATCTCTCTCTCTCTCTGTCAAATAAATAAAATCTTTAAAAAAAATTATTTTGCCAGTCAAATAAATAAATAAAATCTTTAAAAAAAATTATTTTGCATGAGCTCTGGAAATCAAAAGAGAAGTAGAATTTCATTTCTACTAATTGACGTCATACTGTCTGTAAATCTGTTTGCTGTCATCTTTCAGCAGTAGTGGGCAGCTGTGCGGGCTTTGCAGGTGGGAGGCATGAAGCAGCCTGTCTTCCAGGATCGTCTGGAAGTCTCCTGCATTTGTGCTGGAGGCAGCCATGCATGGGCCAGCAGGGCCCTTGCTCCATCTCCAAAGTCAGCAATGTCGCATCTCCGACCATTCTTCCCTAGTCTCACCAACTCTGACTCACCTCTCCGCTTCTCTCTCACCATTTTTAAGGAGCCCGTGATTGTACTGAGCCTACCTGGACAATTCAAGATAATCTCCATAACTCAAAGTCTTTGACTTGAATCATATCTAGGTCTGTTTCACCATGAAAGGTAACATACTCACAGGTTCCAGGGAGTGGGATGGAGACATCTTTGAGGGGCCATTAGTCTGATGACAACAACAGCCAAAACAGATTAACTGACTTCTTTTTTCCTTCTCAAAAGCATTGACTCTGGTTTATTCAAAGTCTCTGTACTTGGCACAGAAATAAACAGTATTATCTGGGAAAATTCACTCATAGTGTCCAGTGCCATGATAGCCTGAGTACTAATAGAAAAGATAATTTTTGAGGAAAAGAAAATAAAAAGCAGATATAGAAAGAAGAAAGATTTTAAATATAAGTTAAGCAATACACAAATGCATTTACACATATTTAATTTATTAACTGACATACTAAGGCATTAAAAAACTTCCTGTTCAAATGTTTTTAGACTTGTTACTTTCTGGTAATGGTATTCTGGGCTCTAGTGGGTTCCCAAAGGCTAGGATCCAAATGCACTATGCCAAAAAATGAGAAAGATGAAAACAAAATTGGGCTATATTCTAAGTCAAGTCCATAAATATGTAGTATGTTAAATCTTGGGGCACCTGGGGGCTTAGTTGGTTAAGCGTCCACCTCTTGGTTTCGGCTCAGGCCATGGCCTGAAGGTCATGGAACCTCATCAGGCTCTTCACTCAGTATGGAGTCCGCTGGTGATTCTCTCTCCCTTTGCCCATGCCCCAACCCCTGGTTCCGCACACTTGGGTCTCTAAACAAAGAAACAATTTTTTTAAAAAATCTTATACATTTGGCTTAAGTCATTTTACCAAGCTGCCCTCTTGCTTAAATCTTCTCTGTTATTGCAACCACATTTTCCCTTCTCCCATTCTTTAAGTTATGCTCATTGATTTCTCAAAGGACCTTTTCCATTCTTCCCTCTTGCATTGTTTCTCTCTATTCTGCATACCAGCATGCCTTTCTCTCCCTTAATTTCCTCCGAGGAGCCATTCTACTACTTCAGTGCCCCAAATAAGAAGCTGAGAGGTTCTCAAAGTTCAAAGTTGCATTGTGGGCATAATTCTCTTTGTAGTGCAACTGCATAATCAAATTGCTCCTTTACTAATACTGATCAGATTTCAGTTTTTTGCATAAAAAGCTGCAATATTTTATTTTCCTGCACTTGTTAAAACCAAAAATTAAAATATCTATTATTTTTTAACTACAATGCCAAATTCAACTGGCTTACCCATTAACATCCAGGACAGACTTCATTCCTGGCTACTACAAAATCCATTTCCCTAATGCCAAGGCTCAACATTTTTGTTACCCGTGAGTTGGTTTTTTGTTTTTTTGTTGTTGTTGTTGTTGTTTTTTAGACCCCTCATATTCAGTGACCAAATACTGAAGAGTCCAAGAAAATATTTTTAAAAGCAATCTCTCCACTGGCACTCTTACCATGCTGGTCCTCAAAGCATTCAATGAGGGACCACAGATTCACCTGCCCATAACTCATCCTACAACTGCTCTTGGGCCTACTTTCCTAATAATGACTTTCTGAGTATTGGTGCTTTTCTGATCATCTCACTTCATCCTTCAACTACAAACACCATAGGTAATGACTACTGGATGGTTACGATGTGCCTTATATGTCTTTAACACTTTACATGTTTCATTCATTAAAACTTTCTAAAATCCTAGAGAATAGGAATTGTTACTATTCTCACATTACATTTGAGCAAACTGAGGCACACAGTGGTTAAGCAGCTTCTCCAATGTTCTCCACACCTCCTAGGATTCGAATCAAGATACTTGACTATAGGGGTGCCTGGGTGGCTCAGTGGGTTAAGCCTCTGCCTTCGGCTCAGGTCATGATCCCAGGGTCCTGGGATCGAGCCCTGCATTGGGCTCTCTGCTCAGCAGGGATCCTGCTTCCTCCTCTCTCTCTCTCTGCCTGCCTCTCTGCCTACTTGTGATTTCTCTCTTGCTCTGTCAAATAAATAAATAAAAATATTTTTTAAAAAGATATTTGACTACAGAGCCCACACTCTTCACCTCCACACCTCACTTCCATCACAGGAAGCAGATTTATTCCCTATTCAACAGATAGTGAAATGATGCTTCAGCGTCTAGGAAACCTGCTTAAAGTTCCACGTGTCAGAGATACCATAGCATACTGACTTCCTCCTATAATAATCTCCACCTCAGAACTTTTTATTGGAAATATTATTTCCTATGGCAATGTTCCCCAAAGTGCATCTTCCCATTACCAAAGACATTATGGAAAATGTAGATTTTGTAGATAACCTGGATTGGGAAACTTTATATACTTTATTCACCTTTTGGAAATATAGAGATCACTCAGTGCACCATATTAAAGGCTCTGACAAGTCCAACGGTAAAGAAGCCTATCAAACTTAGTTTAACCCAGTTTCTCAGACTAGGTTTCTCAAACACCCTAGCTTTCATTTGTAAGACTTGGCTAAGTCTTACAGAGTCTACTCCCTTCTTTACCTATCCAAAGTCACTTCTCATTTGAAAACCAAATCAACATAGTTCAATAAATCAACAAGTTAAAGAAGAAAAATCATGTGATCATACAGATTGACACGGAAAAAGCATCTAACAAAATTTAACACTCGCCAACAATAAAAACGCTTAGAAAACTAGGAAAAAGGGGGAATCACTTCAACTTAATAAAGATGATCAGCAAAAAAACCCAAAGCTAGAAGGACTGAATGTTTTCCCCTAAAACCGAGGAAAATTAAAGGAAGTCTGCTCCTCACATTGCTATGCAATGCAATATTAGAAGTTCTAGCCACTGCGATATGGGAAGAGAAAGCAATAAAAGGCATACAGATTAGGAAGAAATAAAACCTTGCTAACTGCAGAAGACATGCTTATCCACGTAGCAAACTCAAGAAATCTACAAAATTTTCTAGAATACGTGAGTTCAGCAAGTTTTTAGTAAACAAGATCAACACCTAAAAACCAACAGCACTTCCACAGGTTAACAATGAAATATTGGGAAACCAACATTTAAAACATAATGCCATTTACCAATCAATACCAAATACAATAAAAAACCTCAGTATGTGGTATATCCATACCACGGAACACTACTCAGCAATAAAAAGGATCAAACTATTGATACAAAAACTTGGATGAATCTCCAGAGAATCATGCTGAGCAAAAAAAAATCCAATCCCAGAAGTTACATAATGAATGTATTCCATTTATATAACATTCTTGAAATGACAAAATTTAGGAAATTCAGAAACTTTAGAACAGGTTAGAGGTTGCCAGGGTTAAAAATAGAAAGCGAAATGGGAGAGAAGAGTCTCTGTAGGTTGTCACAGGCGATAGGAAGGATCTTCATCAGGTTCAGACTGTGTAGTATCGTGACTGTCAGGTTAGATACGAAAACCTACAGAGATGATAAAATTGTATAGAACTTAAATCAATATTCTTATTAATATGATATGCTTATGCATCTTACACAGCTTAATATAATAGGACAATACATACACACACCCCAAATAAATGAGTACAAGTAAAAGTTGGGAAAAGCTGAATAATGTCGTAGGTTATACCAATGCCAATATCCTGGTTGTGATATTGTACTATATTGTGTAAGATGTTAACATTAGGGAAAAGTGGGTGAAGAATATATGAAATCTCTCTGTATTATTTCTTAGAACTACACATGACAATTATCTCAATAAAAATTTCAACTAAGAAAAGAGAAAGAGGGGTGCCTGGGTGGCTCAACCCAACTCTTGGTTTCAGCTCAGGTCATGACCTCACGGTCATGGGATTGAGCCCCACATCAGACTCCACACTCAGCAGGGAGTCCGAGATTTTCTCTCTCCCGCTCTCTTGGCCCCTCACCCCTGCATGCCCACTCACTCTCTCTCTCTCAAATAAATAAATCTTAAAAGAAGAGAAAGAGAGAGAGAAGGCAATAACATATCCTAACTTTCAAGGTTCTTTGGTGCTCTGCTGCTGGGAATCTCTTGCCTGCCAAGAGTGAGAAGTGGGGATTCACTCACCTTTTAGGTGCCATCAAGAAGGGTATTCATGGTTACAATTGTTAGTTACAATTGTTACATTGTTACAGTTGTTACACTGTTACAATTGTTACAGGAGTTACAATTCCCGAAGTGCTTGTTACTCTGCCATGGAAAAGAGACTGTGATACAAGTAGCAGAGCATTTATGAAACATTGCCATTCCCTCTTCTCCACAACTTTAAGGAAAGCTGAGGAATTGTCCAGGCTGCATCCAGGATCCCAGCTGCAGAACAGTGGTGAGGGTCTGCTTTTCTCTTCCTACTGCCCAGGGTTTGAAGTTTGACTTTAGTCTTACTCAGTCTCATTCTACAGATACGCTATTCTTGGCAAAGTTACACCAGCTACATGCTTGGGTAGTCCTGCTCCTTGAACCAAATTTTAAATGCATGTAACTAAATACCATTGCAAAATTCTGCTTTTTAGGGAAAAGGACAACACATGTAAGTATTTAGGTTTGCTCCTTCCTTCATGTGACAAGTTTTGGAGAAATGCAAATATAAAACTATTCTGACTCATTGTTGACTCCATTATAGAAAGGATTCCAAAAATAATTTTCTCCACGAATTCCCTCCTATATTTGTATTCTAAGAATTCTTTCCTCTCCTACCATGTTAGCATTCCCACTGATTCTACTCAGGAAGTTCTCCTACTCCACTCTGACAGCTCTTACGACACCATTCTTTATGCTGGGGGTATTCTGTTAACAAAATGTGCTGTGCACAACCAAAGAGATGGGATTTTACTTTGTAATACTTTATCTGTCCAGAATTTAAAGTTTTAGATTTTAAGACTGCTACTTATCAATTTATTCCACAAGTACTTATTTATTGCATATGTACTTGATGAAATATTATGCAGTCACTAAAACAATATTAACAGTGGATTATAGCATAAAAGCTTAAATATATACACAGAAAAACTAGGAGGAAATTCATGCAAGTGTCTTCAGGTGGTAGAACATAAGTGGTATTTTCTTTTTTCTCTGTAACAAGTATGCTTTCATTTGACAAAGGAAAAATTCTTTTTTAAATGAATATGACACTCTTCCTGCCACTAGAGAATTACTTTGTTGAGGGGTTAAATAAATAAAAACAATATCAAGATGGTGGTTATATTGGGTTGGCCCTTAAAGGCAATCTTTGTATTTCTATTCATGAATCTCTTTATTTTACAAATTTCATGTAAAAATGTATTATTTTTACAATCAAAAAAGAAAGTTTTAAATGAAAAAGAAAATGAATAGTTATTTATTGTATGTATTGGTAAATGCAGCAGTCAAATCTTGTAGAGCCTACTATGTAGCATAATCCACAAAAATACAAATTCTTCAATAAGTACTGACTGACCTGATCAGGTTCTGAATGAAGGTAGGTAAGCATTAAAGTACATAAATGTGCTTGACTCTTAGCAAGATAGAGTCATTGCTAAAGTCAGTTTCAGAGAGACAACAATGTGCGTAATTCAAAGCAGTTCATTGAGACCATGCGACTCTGAACACAGGTCCCACACGAAGCAGACACTCTTCCTTGAGTTTGTACTTTACAAATGGCACAGATGCCCTTCACAATTTGTCCATAATGGATCTTTATGAATCCCCAAAGTACATACTCCAGTCATATTCATAGCAGAGAATTTCAAATTGTTCTCTAAACCATTCTCTTTAACCTCTGTGATTTTACATTAAAATTCCTCTGGTCCTACTGAACTCCCGTTTATTTATTTCCCTCATGATGAGAGAGACACAGAGATGAGAGGAGGCAGTTGTCAGCCACGACATAGGAACTGCCTGACAGCTTCAGGAAAACTCAGGGAGGCTGCAGGAAGGTAGGCCACAGCCTAGCAGCCCCTCCTACAACACCTGTAGGAAGATAGGCCTCCCCTAGATGCCTGGATGGATAGGGTGGGGGGAGGGTAAGGCAATGCCACAATGCAGGAGCTAACAGCATATGCATTTACTCTTTGACCCCCAATTATACTTCTAGAAATCTGCTCTGAATATATACCTCTGCAAGTACAAATCAACATAGGAATAGGTTTTTAGCAATGGGGGCATTATTTGTAACAGCAAAACATCACAAACAACTTAGTACTCATCCATGAGAAATTGACCAAATAAACTATGGTACATCCATATAATGGAGTACTAAAAAGAATGAGGAAGATACCTCTGAACTCATATAGGGATTCCCAGGATATATATTTTTTAAATATTTTATTTAGTTAATCAGAGAGAGAGTGAAAGTTTGCACAAACAGGGGGAGGGGCAGAGGAACAAGCAGACTTCCTGCCCAGTGGGAAGCACGATATGGGTGTCCATCCCAGGACCCCAAGATCATGACCTGAGCTGAAGTCAGATGCTTAACTGACAGAGCCACCCAGGTACCCCCAGGATATTTTTTAAATGAAAAAAGTACAAAAGGGTTCATACAACATGCTGCCATTTCTGTTAAAAAGGGATAGTGCATATATATATATATATATATATATATATATATACACACACACACACATACACATATATATGTATATATATACATATATACATTATACATACATGTATGTATATATATATGTATAAATATATTTCCTTGCAGAGAAAAACACAGATGAGATTAATTGTAAACCGATGACAATATTATATGTGGGGTTGGTAAGAAGCAGGTGGAGGTGTAGGATATAGGAAGGAGACTTCTCTGAGTCTACCTTCTTATAAGATTTTGACTTTTGAATTATGTATATTTTTACATATTCAAGAGAAAAAATTAAATGAAAGGATGAAAAGAATCAAACCAAAACTACAAGAAAAAAAATTGACCTATGTACAGTAAATGTATGATCGGTGTATAATCTGACTGTAAGCTTTGGTACTAGGGCTGTTATTATAAACACCAAAGTAATTGCAAAAAAAAAATCGAACTTAGTCGTAAAGTTGAACCAACTTGCTGCTGGAAGTGGCACTCGAGTGATTCTGAAATTTTGTTCACGTTGTAGGACAAGGAAATGGGATATACTTACTCTGATGTGGTAGGGAACCAGGGTTCTCACTATGAGGAGGAGACGTACAAAATAAGGAAAGGGGAAAGGAGAAGAACTCTGTGTTCCTAAGCTAATCGTATAGTCGTCCACGTACACTCATGTTCCCTGGCTCTGTCCGCTGAAGGAGCCTGGAAGCAGTGACAGCAGCTGTGCAAAAGCAACCCACCCTCACCATTTGCTTTCTAGATCTCATTCTCTCTAAAGGAACCAGGGCTCCTTGAGAAACAGCTGATAGCAGCCCCAGGACAGGGAAATACAAGGCCACACTCTAACCCTCCCCAGGCACAGACAAAAAACCAAGTCCCTGCACAAACCACAACAATCACCAAACCCTCTCCCAGGTAACCCAATCAACTACTGCTTCTGCACCAAGTACAGCTTTAGCTTCTCTCCACTGTCCCTCCTCCTGTCATGGGGTCCCCAGCCCCTAATCTGGAGTGAACCCCGACTTCCTTGACATCCCCCTATCTCATAATACAAGTTGAATTCCTACAGTCGGGCCATGCTACGATGCCCTGCCAGTTAGCAAGGCGTGTGCTCTCTCTTACTGACTCGGTCGCACTGCAGGCCATGCTTCCAGTCTTATGTGCGGGCTGCCAACACCTCCCATCCTCCCACATGAGATAAGCACTTTGTAACTATGTGTATTGAAGCCTTTTGTCGATGACTGAGCTGGACCACACAAGTTCTAGAATCTCAGAAACTTGCTCTACCCTGCGCCTTCCCACTTGGCTCTGCTGGTCCCTAGGAACAATCATTCTCAAAACTTCTGCCTGTTTTTCTTAAGCCATATCCCTAAATAATATGTCTGTTCTGTTACTTCTTAATTTACCTGTTTTTAAACATCTTTTCCATTCCTTCCACATATTATCTCTCTTGTACATGTGAAGGAAAACTTATTCAAACTCAGAGGGAAATGAAATGATAATTGCTTGATTTTTTTGAAATGGTAAAGCATTTTCCAATAAACCTGTTTGGCCCTCACCTGACACCCTTGGGAAACGTAACTTTACTTTGTTCACCAAATATTCAGTTCATAGTCCAGTTGATGAAGGGGGTTTCCTTTACATACATCCATATTCACTTCTTCTTCCTATCTTCCCAACATATGATAATAGTTTGAAAAACTGATCACCAGGATTGACATCATTGTGATCATACAAATGCTCATCATTCCTTTCTTGAACAATCTCTTGTGCCAGGTGCCACCCTACCCCTCTCAAATGTAGGAAATCCCCTTTTCAGGGCCATAGTGTCCTCTTGGACATGCTCTGGCCTCTCCCTGAACCTATCCCAAGGTGGTTTTGCAGTCAAGTCCCACACCAGGGATGGGAGGAGCCTCTGCTTATGACCAGGAGCATCGTGGTACCCCACACAACCCACCACAGCATCTCTGTAAGGGACCTGAGTCAGCCTGAGCCTCAGTCTGGTAGAAATACTCATCTCAGCCACTCGTCTGTGTTCAGTGCTAAGGAGGATCTGGTTTAGTCCATCTAGCCTCACTGCTTAAGTGAGTCTGGCACTAGGTAGGACGAGAATTCCTTCCCTCTTGCATCATCACTGGATGAAAGAAAAGGGCATACACCATTTTTTTTTAAAGATTTTATTTATTTATTTGTCAGAGAGAGAGAGAGAGAGTGAGCAAGCACAGGCAGACAAAGAGGCAGGCAGAGGCAGAGGGAGAAGCAGGCTTCCCACCGAGCAAGGAGCCCGATGTGGGACTCGATCCCAGGACACTGGGATCATGACCTGAGCTGAAGGCAGAGGCTTAACCCACTGAGCCACCCAGGCGTCCCGGCATACACCATTTTTATGTGAGTTATGTAGATACAGTTTTATCCTTAATTTGGAGAGCTCAAAATATGTCAGCATCACTATTTATTTGATTATATAACCAGATACTAAGGCACTGTTCAGTGAGTCACAGAATGAGGTTGGGTTGGTTTTCTGAATCTGATGCTGGGAAGCCCTTGAAGTGGAAGTGGGGGTAGACAGTGAAGAAGGCCCATTGCTGAGAGCGTTCTGGGAACTAGCCATTACAAAACACACTCAGTGATGCCGTAATTTTGACAAGGTCAGTGTGTACGAGAGTGCAAAATTATTCCCCCAAAAATGTGGAAACATTTCAGAAGAGGAGACAAACATGAACCTCTAGCAGCATATTTTATTCTTTTTCCAACTCAATCCTTTTCCTGTTCATTATTTCTCAATTTCTGTAACTCCCCATAGAAATCTATGGACAAGATGGCCCCCAAAATTCTCTAAGTTACATTTAGTGATCTCTGCCATGTGTACATTGTGCTGTGACTATGCATATGCACATATATCTATATCTGGATATCACAGTTTAGAGGAGAGACCTAGAGACAGAGAAGGACTGATAACCAAGCAATGGACACTTTCAGGTCGATTGCTTAACACCCTGTCCAGGCTCCATCCTTGCTTGGGCTCTGATGCCCTCAGCAGGGCTGGACCTCGCTCTGTGTGGAAGCTCCCACGCACGGCTTTCACCTGCAGACTCCCTAACTTGGACCCCATCACCTTGCCCTGGGTCATGACACCCATCCCGGATTGAATGTCTGTTGGCTCCCTCAGTGACCGAGTTTGTGTGATTCCTGCCATGCCAACCTGGCCAAACCACAGTTATGGGGATGGCATGGAATGTAGAGCAAATATTAATGCCCCTGGGAGAGACCACTACTTAGCTTTAAAAGGATGTAAGAAATCAGGCCTCCAGGGACACTGATGGATCTCGAGGGAGGCTGATGGATAGAGGAAAGGAACAGTAGGAATGAGACCCTGGTTTACAAGAAGACCCAGGTCTTCCCATTACAGATAATAAGTGAAGTCAGAAGAGGTGATATGACATCTTGGGGGAAGTACACAGAGGAAGGAGGACTGAAGAATGTTTAACACCAAACCAAAATGTAAACCCCAAATTCTAAAGGGTCCTTGAAAGTTCAGAAGACAGATCTTATGGTGGGTTCAAATTCTCAGAAATGAGAACTAGTTTGCAACTGAGTGGAAGTAAAAGTGAAACCCTTGTCACAAATGTTTTCATTTTAGCTACCATTTTAGAATGGTATCTAGATGAGAAATATTATTTATTCTTTATTTATTCTCTTCCTTAAAGTACCAATAAGGTATGCTAAAAAGAGGTCTGTAGACTAAATAATAAACATTTAGATCCTAAAATGCTAGGAGAATAATATCAAGGCTCCATGAGACACACACACACACACACACACACTCATACTGAATCCAAATATATGAAACATCTCACCCAATAAATCAGGCAAAAGGAAGGAAATTAGTTACTGCTGTCTGAGTATTTGAGATCTACAATTCTCTGAAAATGGAATAGAAACAGATTGGCAGTCATTTTCTTTTCAATTTAATAACCACATTAACTTGATCTGTGCTTTTATCAGCTCTAAGCAGAGGGGAGACAGACCTTTAACTTTCACTGGGTCATAGATTGATAACACACAATTCAGACTTTGCAGAGAGTGAGGTTGTGATTGAATGTTTGGGCTCTAACTGTAAAACTAGTTTGAAGATCCCTGTATAATCAGAAAGAGCCTACTTGTGGGAGCCAACAGACATTCAATCCGGGGTGGGTGTCATGACCTAGGGCAAGGTGATGGGGTCCAAGTTAGGGAGTCTGCAGGTGAAAGCCGTGCGTGGGAGCTTCCACACAGAGCGAGGTCCAGCCCTGCTGAGGGCATCAGAGCCCAAGCAAGGATGGAGCCTGGACAGGGTGTTAAGCGATCTACCTGAAAGTGTCCATTGCTTGGTTATCAGTCCTTCTCTGTCTCTAGGTCTCTCCTCTAAACTGTGATATCCAGATATAGATATATGTGCATATGCACATATGTATATATATGGTGTGTGTGTGTGTGTTTACTTTGTGTGAGGGAGGGGTCCACTTTCTCCTGCTGTAGAAGATACTGGGGTTCAGATCCATATAACTCCAAGGCCATCCAGACCAAACCTCTTTCATGTCTACTCTTCTCCTTTGAGATTCAGGTACTTTGATACCTCCTGTGGCTTTATCTGAATATGAGTTTAATCCGTACTACTTTTCTAATTTCAGAAATAACTCAAAAGCAACGGTGAGCTGGCTTAGTTTTAAGACGTGCGCTGAAGTCAATACTAACTGCACAGCAAGTGACATTTCCAGCATTAAACGTCTAGAGCCAGGTAAAGTGAACCACCCCATCGGCTGGATTCCAAGAGCACACAGCTGTTACACTTGCCATGTCGACCGGCTTAATGTGTGCGCGTGTTTGTCTAGGCCCTGATGGCTGTAAGCTGACTAACCGGGAGCTCAGTTCTCATGGCTTCATGCCCCAGGCCCACAACACAGTTAAGTGTTCAGTAAGTGTGTGTTGCACAGATACACGGCTAAGTCTGGGAAAATGCACAGCCTAGAACATGGCAATTTTTTTTGAGATTTGAGAAAATGAAGCTCAGAATTTCAGGTATGTTTAAATAACAATGATATCTGAGGGGTTCTTTCTAAATTATGACAGCGGTCAAAGGCCTAAAAAAAATTTTTTTTTCAATTAAGAAAATGTTGGCAGTGGGAGCCTTTTTTTTTTTAAGAAACACACAATTTCTATCTTATTCTACCAAATTATTTCTTCCCAAGTCTTGCATTAAATAATGCATTTCTCCTATGCTATTCATATGAGACTAGAGCAGTCTTAAATTGAACAGTCTATCAGACCTGCAAACCATATGAATAAATATCATCAAGTTTCATTCTCTGCATTTGTGACATGTGAACTTCTTCAAAACCTATCACACATTATACAACTTGAAGGTAAACTAAAGAACTGTTTGTACAGAATCAATGAAATAATACGTTTGCAGTTTACAGTTCAAAAGGAAAAGAAAAACTTCCACTCTCAGTGCAATCTGATTAAAAATAGGCAGAGGTGGGCGCCTGGGTGGGTCAGTGGGTTAAGTGTCTGCCTTTGGCTCAGGTCATGATCTCAGGGTCCTGGGATCAAGTCCCACATCAGGCTCCATGCTCAATGGGGACTCTGTTTTGCCCTCTCCCTCTGCCCCTCCACCTGCTTGTGCTCTCGTGCTCTCTCACTCAAATAAATAAATACAATCTTAAGAAAAAAAAAAGCTGTTTGAGATCACACGTTTGCATCCTCCTAACTTAAAGCCAGATGAGGGATCAAGTTCCAAGTCAGGCTTCCTGCTCGGTGGCAAGTCTGCTTCTCCCTCTACCCCTTGCCCCTACTTTTGTTCTCTCTCTCTCTCATGCTCTCTCTCTCAAATAAATAAATAAAATCTTAAAAAAAAAAAAAAGGGCAGAGAACATGAACAGATATTTTCCTAAAGAAGACATACAGATGGCCAACACGTGAAAAGGTGCTCAACATCACTGATCACCAGGAAAATACAAACCAAACCACAATGAGCTCACCTCACACCTCTGAGAGTGGCTATTAGCAAAAAGACAAGAGATAGCAAGTGCTGGTGAGGATAGAGAGAAAAGAGAACCCTGGTGCACTCCTTGCTTGGTACAGCTGCGGTGGAAAATAGTACAGAGGTTCTCCAAAAATTAAGAATAGAACAGCTGTAGAGAAAAGAAGGGGCACATGCACCCCAATGTTCATAGCAGCAATGTCCACAATAGGAAAATTGTGGAAGGAGCCAAGATGCCTTTCAACAGACGAACGGATAAAGAAGATGTGGTCCATATATACAGTGGAATAGGAGGGAAATCCAAAGGGGAAGAAATCAGAGAAGGAGATGAACCATGAGAGACTATGGACCCTGGGAAAAAAAAAAACTGAGTTTCAGAGGGGAGGAAGGTGGGGGGCAGGGGGAACAGGTTGATGGGTATTAAGGAGGGCACATGCTGTGATGAGCACTGGGTTTTATACTTAACTAATGAATCGCTGGGCACTATACCAAAAACTAAACGTGTACAGTAGCTTACTGAACTTAATTTAAAATGTGGTTTTAGTTGTTTGTAATGTGAAGAAATGTAACTGACTTTGAATCCAGCCACCTTGCTAAATGCTGCAAATAGTGATACTTTTATTTCTCCTTTCTATTCTCTAAGATTTGGTATATTTTTCGTATCTTATTGTGCTACATACAATCTCTGATAAAATTTGAATGGAAGCAGTAACAGCAGGCCTCCTTGTGGCATTCCTTAGTTGTAAGGGAATATATATGCTTACTGTTTTTCCATTTAGAATGATAGAGCTCTATGATTTTTATACATAATCCTTACTGGTTAAGGAATTCCCTTCTACTTCTAATTTACCAAGAGATTTTATCATCAATTATAGTAGAATGCTTTAAGTACTTTTTCTACATCTACTAAGAAAAAGAATGTAGATTTTTGATTTGCTAATAATGTCATTTGGAATTTTTGCCTATATTCATGAGAGAAATGGGTTATTACTTTTCCATTTTCATACCGTCTTGTTTTGATTTTGGTAACATGGTTACACTTGTCTCATAGACTGAGCTGGTATTCTTCCTTCTTTTGATATAATTACAAGAGTCTGAATAAAATTGGGATTGTCCTTGGAATGTTTGTTAGAATTGGTCTATAAAACCAACAGTCTTGTGTTTTTTTCTTTGTGAGTAGATTATAATCACTACTTTAGCTTCTTTAACAGCTACCAGACTACTAAAGTTTATTACTTTTGAGGTCAATTTTAATAAGTTTTATTATTACAAGAACTTGTCCATTTTTTATGCTTTCAAATTTGCTAGTCTAGAGCTGTTGATAATATTCTAGTAGTATATCTCTTTAACTGCTACTTCATTTCTACTTAGTCCCCCTTTACATTCATTATAGCATTTGTATCCTTTTGCTTTTTCAGTTGATCATGTTTCGCAGAAATTTGTCTATTTAAAAGATTTTTTTTGTTGTTGTTTTATTGATGTTCTATACCTTTGATTCTATTTCATTGACATCTGCCCTTTTTTAAAATTTCTCTTCAACTTGATTTAGATTTATTCTGTCATTTTTCTAACTTATAAAAGATAGACCCTTGACTCATTAATCTGGAAGCCCTCCTCTTTGGGACAGATTTAAAGCTAAAAAATTCTCTCTAGGATTAAAAAAAGTGAGAGAACTTTCACTTTTGGTGCATCCCACGTCTTTATATGTAGAGCTTTCACTATCATTCAGTAAATTTCCACTGTGGCTCCCACTTTAACCTGTGGGTTTTTTAGAAGTGTGTCTTTTAAGTTCCAAATATAGAAAGGTACTTACATTTGTTATTAAATTTTAACTTAATTGCACAGTGGTAAGAGTTCTGGGTCTATATGGACCTATCTTTGAAATTTACTGAGGCTTTCCTTGTTGCCTAATACTTGATCAATTGTAAATGCTTCATGTGGGCTGAGGTGAAAAAATGTGTTTTCTCTAATTCTTGATTGGAGAATCCTGTATATATCCATCAGATCAAGATTATCAATTGTTATTTAGATTTTCTGTATCTTTTTTGAGTTAATGACTACTCAACCTATCAAACATCAAGAGCATGGCTTAGGGCGCCTGGGTGGCTCAGTGGGTTAAAGCCTCTGCCTTCAGCTCAGGTCCTGATCAAGCTCCTGGGATCAGGCTCCTGGGATCAAGCCCCGCATCAGGCTCTCTGCTCAGTGGGGAGACTGCTTCCCTTCCTCTCTCTCTGCCTGCCTCTCTGCCTACCTGTGATCTCTGTCTGTCAAATAAATAAGTAAAATCTTTAAAAAAAAAAAAAAAAGAGCTAAAGAATCTTTAAAAAAAAAAAAAGTGGCTTAAAAGGTACTCCCGTAAAGTCAGTTTTGTCAACTTATTCTTGTAATTCTGCCACTTTGGGATTCATACATTTTAGAAGATATTTTACAAGATGTATGTTTAAAATTGCCACACCTTGGTAAGTTTAATCTTGTATCATGATGGTGATCTTTTTCAGCTGAAATTTTTTTCTTAAAGTCCATTTTATTCTACATTAATCTGTTTTATTTTGATATTTATTTTTATCTTTTCATTTAAATGTTTTAAATTACATATATTAGATTTTTAAAATTCAATCTTTCAAGTTTATCCTTCAAGTTTAGTCCATTTACTTTTAATTGATATATTTGGATGCGTTTTTGTCATCTTAACTTCGTTCAATTTGTCCCCCTTTGTTTGTTATCTTTTCTTACCTAAAAGCAGATATCTGCATTCCTCACCTCAGTAACAACATATCATTCTTTTATATTTTTTGTTTTTCCTCTCACTACTGCCAATCATATTATCTAAACTTAACATGTCTTATTGAAGTATAATATACATATAGTAACATGTATAATTTTTAAGACTTTTTACATATGCATACACCTGTTACCACAACCCAGATCAAAATACACAAGCCAGTCAACACTCTAAAAGATTAACATTATGAACTTCTGCCACCACAGGTGAGTTTTTGCCTGGTATTGAACTGCCTACAGGTAGAATCATCCAGTACATTTTCTCTTTGTGTCAGGCTTCTTTTCCCAATTTAATGTTTTTACATTTATTCATGATGTGCTTATTAGCATTTTGCTATTTTTTTTATTGCGTAGGAACATTTCATTGTCTAAATAAACCACAGTTTTTTGGAAAGATTTATTCATTTATTTTAGAGAGAGAGAGTGCACAGGGGGAGGAGCAGAGGAAGAGGGAGAGTCTCCAGCTGACTCCATGATGATCACAGAGTCCCGTGGGCTCAATCTCACTACCCTGAGATCATGACCTAAGCCGAAACCAAGAGTCAAACCCTTAACCCACTGCACCAGCCAGGTGCCCCTAAACCACAATTTTTTAAACCTATTCTCTTATTGTTGGGCATTTTGGGTTGTTTCCATTTTGGGGTTATTATGTTACCATTTCTCTTGGGTAATTTTTTTGTCTTTGATGTTCCTAAATTTTGCAGTAGGGAGTAGTTGAGTCCAGGGTTAACAAAGGACCATAGTCGCTCACTCCCCACTGCGAAAGCAAGCCCTTGTCAGGAGAGGTAGAGTTGGGAAGAGACACTTTTAAGACTGTAGCGCCATGGCGTGGGGATCTGATGTGGCAGAGAGCAGAAGGGCCTGTTTGGGGGTCAGCGCATTCCACCTGTTTTCTCAGTCCCTCATGAGTACAGGGATTCCATGTGGCTGCCTGGAGTTTGCAAGTGAGCTCCCCAGGCCAGGTATCTGAACAAGCAAGGTCAGGAACTGTTTTTCCCAAGCAACAGCTGGGAAAAACGAAGCAAATCCCCAAGACCTCCTGCTTTCCCTCACAAGCCTTGCTGAGCTGTCTCCTGCCACTGACCAGGACCCCCACCACAGCAGCTCCAGCAGTTCCCCGTGACACTGGGGCTCTCTCCCTCCTCTCTCTTCCTTCCTAGGAGTGAATCTGGGAGGAAGATCAGCCGTTGTGACAGTTCAGCACGTTGCTTAGTTCCTGTCCCCATATTCTTAACAATTTCAAATCTTTAAATCGTACAGAGCAAATGCCATACACGTCGCATCTACCCATTGTGATTCAGACTCTGTACACTTAAACCTTCCCCATTTGGGTCAAAACTCAAAACCACTGCCCAGGAGCTGTGTGTCCTTACCCTGCAGATGGAACTGTGCATTATGGGCTGCGGATAAGAAATATGCGAAAGAGAATAAGCATTGTCCCCGATTCTCATTAAGTCAAACTATTAAAATTTTCTTTCAGCCTTTCCAACGCCCCCCGCTCTCTGTGCAAAGCAGTATCGTGCTTATCTCAGTCTAAGTCAGTCCTCTGCGCCTGCTGGTGCCAAAGGCGGGGACTAAGAGAAGACCTGGAAGGAAGCTGACAGGTTACCTGCTGACTGGCGCTTCTCACACAGCTTGGGTGATGCTGACTGGCGATTCTCACACAGCTTGGGTGAGGCAAACTGGCTTCTTCTGGTTCTTCCACACTGCTGGTGCTGCAGCTTATCCAATTCTCAGAATTCACGGTTCTGTCTTCAAAAAGCTGAAACCTATACTCTACTGCCCAGAAAGAGTATCCCAAGTAAAATTCCTAGGAAGACACAGATCTTGAAAGTTTAAGACTCGCATCTTTGTTTCATGTTGGTGCTAGTTATGTTTTCAAAAGTATCTAAAATATTGTTTTTTTTCTCTTTCTCTACTGAACTAAAAAAAAAATATTCTAAGAGTTTGTAGTATTCATGAACAGTGCTTTTTCTTTCATTCTTTATTTTTAGAACTTAAAAATCTATTCTCATAAAGGAAATACTTAACGGTTGTGCATATTTTGACAGTCAACAGAATTTTTAGCCTAATTTACACTGAAATTCTGAAGCTTTTGCTAATAAAGTATTTTCCATATTCATTCATTCAAATAAATATAAATTGTGCATCTCCATCATGCAAGGCATTGTGAGAGGCAGGAAATTAAAGCTCAATCTTGAAGCCGTATCTAAGCAGATGGTGGTAACGACTGTATGTAAATCAGCATAATACAAGGTGAAAAAACTAAGTGATATCAAAGCTTTTAAAAAAAAAAAACCCAAATGGGTGGAAACTCAAAGACTAAAGAATTTCCTCCCAGCCTGGGAATCTGACGCAGCTTCACAGGAGACGTGACATTTAATCTTGACCTTTCAAAAAAGCAGAAATGGAAATGTAGGGTGGGTGGAGGCTCTGACAGAGGAAAATTAAAGAATTAAGTCATGGAGGTAGGAGAGAAAGGGCAGGGGTAAGCAAGCTAGAGAAGGTGAGGGGGGTAAAGGGTGACTTGGGAATAACGTCGAGAAAGTACCCATACCCTCTAACCTCTGGCAATCTTTATCTACACATAGGGAGCCAGGCAAGAATTAGCCAGTTAAGAAACTAGAGGACGTTCTAAGTTTCAAGAAATCTTACAAGCTTACAGTGTAATAGAACCTCTCTTAATTGGTGCCCACAGAACAGATTTGCTGAGATTTAACAATTCTCCCTATCTGCTGGGTAAACACAGCGGCTGACAGTGGGGCCCGGGCACACGGGGGCTGGCTGACCACCCCCAGCACAGTCCTCCGGCTTCCGCTAGGCAACCTGCAGGCTGACTGAGACCTGGCTGCACTTGTTCTTAAACGGTTCAAACCACTTAGCCTCATTATTGAAATTACAGAATTTGGTTAAAGAGTAATGACAGAAGTAAGGTAAGAAGTATTTATTTCTGGGGCGCCTGGGTGGCTCAGTGCGTTAAAGCCTCTGCTTTCGGCTCAGGTCATGATCCCAGGGTCCTGGGATCGAGCCCTGCATCGGGCTCTCTGCTCCTCGGAGAGCCTGCTTCCTCCTCTCTCTCCCTGCCTGCCTCTCTGCCTACTTGTAATCTCTGTCAAATAAATAAATAAAATCTTAAAAAAAAAAGTAGTATTTATTTCTGTAAGAACTAACTTGAATGTTTTGCAGAGAATTGGTAGCAAGTAGTCTCTTACCAAAGCCTATTGAATCTGGTGCAGTGAGGTAACTGAAAAAAGAGAAGTCAATACCAGTAGTTAGCAAAAATAGTAAAAATCCAGAAGAATTCCTGGATAAAATGGTAAAAAGGAAAAAAAAAACAAGAAGAGGCTGGGGTTTAGATTGCTTAATGAGTGTCTCAGTTCTTGCTCATTTCTAGAAACTAACACTGGATGGCTGAGGTTTCCAGGTCATGGGGACAAACTCCACATGGCACTTCTGGCTTCCCACTAGAACGTCATCTTACTTTGTTCTCTGACATTAACATTTCTGGTTCTAAATGCAACTAGAATTAATCACAGAGTCTAAATGCAGATTAAATAAGTTCAATCAGCATCTAATCTTTCTAATTCTTTATTTAGGAGGCAAATACGTTTACCTCTAATTATATCACATTCTTCTCTAAAGTTAACTAGAACACTGGCCTGTGGGACAGAGACTGGTGGTTGCCTACCCAAGCCCCTCATCCCTTCCTGACCAGCACAGGCCTGAGTCACTAGTTACGGCAGTGAGCACACCTGAAGGACTGCACTCCTCCAGCACCCTCACAGCCAGGAGTGACCACAAAGGTGACTGTGTTCTGTCCAAGAAGACGTGACGTCAGGTTGTTGGAGTGGTTTTTATAGGAAGGCTCCTTAAAAGGACAACAGACAGATGTGGACATCTTCTTCCATCCTTTTCCTTCCTAACATTCATGAGGTAACTTGCTGAAGGAAGTATGCTATCAAAAACAGGAAAACAGAAGGATGGGCACTTGAGTCCCTGAGGCCACTGTCAGCATAGGAATGGCCCCCTGGGGGCTTCCTACATGCAGGAAAAAAACCAACATAATAGAATAAAAGAAAAAGAAAATCCTCTTTTGCTAAAGCCATTATTATTATTTTTTTATTTTAAAGAGAGAGTGTGCGCACATGTGCATGGGGGGAGTTGGGCAGAGAGAGAGAGAGAGAGAATATCAAGCAGACTCTGTGCTGAGCTCAGAGCCAACGTGGGGGCTCAATTTTGTGACCCTGAGATCACAACCTGAGGTGAAACCAAGAATCTGACACTTAAGTGACTGCGCCACCCGGGTGCCCCCTGAAGCCATTATTATTTTATATTTTCTACTCTGTGCAATCATGGCTTTCCCTAACTGATAAAAAGTATAATCAGGTATCATATCCATAAACTGATTCTTTGCAATCCAATCTTTATGAGTTTCATCAGAAAATGATTCTAAGTAGTAGTTCTCCATTTTATAATCTGTCTTTTTATAATCTCTTTGCAAGGCAAGGCAAGGGAAGAATGTTCTAATAGAGTATCTGAGGAAATCATGTCTTCAGAATTTGTCCAGAACTGCAAGCAATCTGCTTGCTACCAGAATGCGGAGAATTGCTGCCCAGATGAACCAAATGGGACACAGATGCTCCAAGCACACAGCCATGGGTAGAGGTAAAACCATAGGGAAAGACATTATAGGAGGAGAAATGCATGAAAGAATTTGTTCCTTGGAGTCTACATTGAAACACAAATTTTTCTCTTGGCTTTCATGCCAAATTAGTTTAAAAGGAATTTATTGAATGTTACCTATGGATCTTTTGTGAAACATTATTTTAAAAGAGCATTTTTTTTTCTGAAGATTTCTCAAATGCAGAAGAGGCAAAAGAAATGCGAAGATGAACATTGTTGGGGAAATTTAAAACAGGATCACACTGAGCTCATCATATCTTGCTGCCAAATCTCAGAATCCTGGGGTTTTGGCAGAGTCTTTCATACATCCTGAGCCTTGAGGCCCAGCATACTCTCACTCAGCCCCAGCTGACTTACTATTTGAATTTTATAAGGAATTTCCCATGAAGAATACTTTAAACTTAGGAAGAATAAACTTTAAGTTGCCCATTCACAGAAACAATAGCATTTAATCATCCAATCCCCTTGACTGTCTGGATCACAAGTCAACAACTGGCAGACAGAAGAAAATGGCTATCCCCTAAATGATGGATTCTGTAAGCTACAGTTTTCTTTTGGATGCTGTTTATATTTCTTGTATTTTTCAAGTCAAATTGGGGAAGAGCAATATTTCACCACCTCACAGTCAATCCAGAAAACCTGACAAGCAGAATAAAATGTACCACGTCCACCCAGCTATCCTTATCTCCACACAGTGCTTTGTAAGACTTAGGCTTTCCATGATGACTTGGTGAGTGTCCATGAGCTCGGTGACCTCAAGACTGGGAACACATCCCCACTAGAAACCAACAATCCTTTTGGAATGTGGAAACCTCAGTTTTGACAACATCACTCACTTCCCAGCCTATCCCCCTCCCCAAAGAAACAGGAGGGTTGCAAGGACACAAAGGATTTAATGTTTTAATGAGGGAGAGATCAATTTTTGAGAACTATATGAGAATAATTAATCACTGATAACATCCAAGGGATAATCAACTATGTTCCAGGTACTATGCTGGGCCCTCCAATCTCTCCCCAGCTTTACGAGGCAGGCAACCTTTCCCCCAGTACAGCAGAAGAAATGACCTCAAGGCTACCCCAGGGTTGCTACTGCTGCGCAGGGATGAAGCCAGGGTTGACACCAGGCCCATATGGCTCCAGAGCCCGATACCCTTAACTACCCCGTCAAGCTCTCTCTTTCCCTAAGAGAACCCTTTGCACACCTGGCCATGGCAAGATCAGGGATGCTAATCCTTATTCCTATCCATCAGTCTGCCGCATTTGTGGAACATCATGAATCAAAAAGCAGATCTCAGGAAATGGGGGTAGACAAGGTGCAGCCACAAAGACTAATGATGTAAGAGTACTACAGATGTTGAGTATATTTAATACTACAAAGGAAAATTGATGGCCTGCAGGTAAACAGGCAAATTCTATTTTCCATTTCATCCTTTACAGAAAACCAAAGAAAAATACATCCAGTGATTCATTTTTGAAAGTGATTTTAGGAAGAGAATGAAAAGTCTCCAGCTAGGTCTCCTAAGTATTCTACTTGTTTCCTCCATTTTTGAAACCAAAGGCTGCCTCCTCCTACAAACTGCTCAACTGGTCTTAAATTCAGAAGCTTCTGTATTAATGCCTGCACACCCTGGTTAAAAAGGTACAGGCTTTGTGTACATTCATAGAACACAGGCAATACTAACCCAAGCAACCAAAAAGGCCAGGGAATGGGAAACTGGGAGACCATGAGGCATGAACTTGTTGCTACACCAGTTTTCTGAATTTCTGCTCTCACTGGGGATGTGTGATAGAAAAAGCACTTACCTACCATGCAAGACACCCAGATTCAAGTCAGATTTCATCAGTAAGTAGTTGAGTAATGTTGAATCATTTTCATGTTTAAGCAGTTTTCTGTAAAATCAGGGGGATTAATTATTGGTTCTCAAACTGTGGTGAGAGTAAAGGTCACCTGGGGAGCTCACGAACAAGTCTTCTGGACATGGGCCTAAGACTCCATATCAGTGGGTCCAGGAATCTGCATTGCAACCAACATCCCAGGGGATTCTGATGCTGGTGGGTCCCCAAGTTAGTGCCACAGTAGCTGCTTATATAGTGGGCCAGTGACCTCAGGAATTTTCTGCTTACTAGTTTCCCCCCTGGCTGGCTGGAAACAATCTGAAGAGACACAGATGGAAAGGGCTGCTGTCCAGGACCAAGAACACTACCTGCCTCAGAGGCTTGAGTCTCTGGACAACAACAAGTGACAGTGTAACTTTGCCTGAAGCCATTAGCTCTGCTCCTCTTCCAGGGATGGCGGTCCTCCTGTGCTGTGCGTCAGCCGGTGACATCCCTGAGTGGTTCGAGCTACTGTGCTACAAACCCCCCCACACACACAGCGTACTGTGTTCAATACCCTGAACTGCTAGGGAAAAGAGGCAATTACAACTCTTCCTGATTTCAAAGATATGAAGCAAAGGATACTCTGATAGGTCAATTAATCAATCAATGAACCACAAAGGAAAGGATCACTTCCCTGGAGAGATCTGATTTTTTTAGAAAAACCAGTAGTTATCTATAAGATCCAAATACAAAGACAGAAATTCCAATCAGAAAAGAAAAGGGGGCAGCAAGCATATAGACAGAGAGGCTAAATAATGAACACTCTCAGAATAGTGCCTGAGACATAGGAAGAGCTCTTTAAATGAAAGTTACAAAGAAATCCATGCTATTACTCATCTGTGAGAACTTAGAAGGTAATACCAAGAAAATGGCACAGAATATAAGAAACCAGGAGAAAAGGGAGAAATAATTCCTGATTCCTGTTCAGAGTTGGTGAATTTTTCAGAGTATTGGCATGTCCATTTCTTTGAATTAACTTAGGCTGTCTAGGAAATTCTGAACTTCCCAGATCTACTGTTACAATCTCTAATCAATAATTTTCAGACACCACAAATTTATCTGCTTCTATTTCAATATTTAACATATATTCTGCTGTCATGCTTCTATCTTAAATAAAATCATCTGGCTTGTTTTCGTGATGATAGCAATTTGCTAAAGCGTTTTAAAAATGTTTTTTTTTTTGTTAACCATAATTCAGTTAGAAAATGTCCCCCTAAATAATGAGTGTATACAGCTGTGTATGTGTAAATAATGTGTATAATGATGTGTTTTTTTCTTAGACACAATTTTCTTTCTCTCAAAAGGGTTGAGAAACTGCTGTAATTGATCAGGACTTGAATGATATTGGTGTCATTTCTCAGTTCAAAACTAATGTTCATTAAGAGCTATTACATGATGAATATTTGACAGAATTTATTCCTGCTAGATTTTTTTAAGTCTTATTCTTTGTGATGTTTTGGGCTGAGCTAGAATTTAAACCCAGGCCTACCTGATCATAAATTCATTTCTTCCTTCTTTATTACACAGCATTTCAGAAGTCGAAAGGGGAAAATAATAAAACATAATGGGTTTACAAGTCATATGGAAATCAGTTAATATCATTAAAAACTGCATAAAGAAGCTACTGACAAAATTATAGACATTTATATACAAATATCTCTTTACCAATGTGTATGCTCTGGGCAATACAAAGGTTTGAGAAACAAGGATTTGTACTGACAAGAGCCAAATTCCATGTAAAAACTTAAGGAAAGAAAGGAAATCAGAACATCCTGTCTTCTTCCAATTACTAAAATTTATATTCATGAGACTGATAAAAGTCTAAGCAGCAATTACTAGTCAATTTTGTTTCTAAAAATATTTTATTAAATAACTGTTAAATAAGATTTTTACAAAGCAAATTGCATAGAAAAAGGTAAAAATGTTTATGTTCCCAAAACTTCCCATGTCCTTTGTCCATCATCTTCTTGTCAGCTGCTCTTACTCACAGGGAGCTGGTACGAAGGGACAGAGCTGAGATGTCCCAGTCTACTTCTCGTCAGGCAGGAAGGGCACAGCACCCTGCAGAGATTTAGCATGTCTCCAGGTAACAGTAGCTACACAGAGCTTGCTTCAAAGTTGGCTCAGCCGTCCAGCAGCCATCAGTTTCAGGCAGGGACTCTCACATCGCTCAGGAAGAGTTAAGAAGCTGAACAAGGTTTTCAAGACATTTCAAGTAATAGGCATTTAAGGGGGTTTCTTCTGAGTTTGAGAAAGCTGAGAGAGAAAAATAAAGAGTATGGAAAAATTAGTTTATTAAATTTAGTACTGCACTTAAGAACAGACAATTCATATTTATTTTTATTTTTAGCTTTTTATAGCCAAAAAGTATAAACAAACATCAATATACCTCTATAGTGGCTGCTATTAGCTATAGCCCCACAAGAATGCCTTGCTTTACGTACTTATCAACCCTCCAAATGCACAAATTCTAACATAATTACCTCTAGAAACTCACAGTCACAGTGAGAAACAAACCGAAAAATCCACAAACCACTTATAAAAAATCAGACTATAAAAGCACAAATTAATAACTAACAGACTTAGGACAGTACAAGAAAGACACAGTACAGTGCTTTAGCATAAAAAGTGTTCAAAGAATAATGCTCACTGAAAACCAGTGTCACTTAAAACGAAAAAGGAACCGTGAAAAGAAAACCCTGCCTCCTATCATGATCACATCACAGGGCTGAGAGGATAGAGAGGCAACTCTATCTATTCTCGGAAGATTATAATTCAACTACCTGATGTTAGATCAAAGTTTTCTGTTCAAGGTCAATTCTAATTGGGCCCAGTTCTTATCACATCAGAACACATTACAGCACGGAGGTAGCCACTGGCAAAGGAAGTTTAGTGCATGGAAAAGAAAACGAATTGGAGAAAGATCAAAGACATATTTTTTAAGAAATTATATCTCAAACCTTCATCTATCAAAACAATTTATTATTTAAAAAGGTGACATAAATGAAAAGTAGGGACCAGATATCAGCACATTTTATAGTGCTTCAATAAAAAAGCTTCTCAAACATCAGTGTAGAAAACTGTCATAGTGCTGTGAAGTATCCAAGCAATTCATTAATCAGGGAATCCGCTTAATAGCTTCCAAGTTTAACTGTAATCTGTTTCATAACAGAACTTACTTTTCTTTGCTAAGGAATATGCTTCATCCACTCTTCTTTTTATTGATGGATTTTTCAAAGTTGTTTTCGCCTGCAGGTAACACGGAGCAATCCATTAATTAGATTTATTCCCATATGCTGCGGATCAGGGCACCACAGTGCTAATGCTGCCAGGGCTGAGCACAGCGCTCAGCAGGGTATTATGAAGATAACGACGGAGCTAGGGAATAACGACTGAGCACATCCCACTGTGCTGTCACCCACAGCCTTCCCTCCCTAACTCACTCCTTTCTCTGCAGCTCCATGTGCTTCTCGCCCTGTCCTTCTCCCCAAACCTCAAGTCTTAAAGGAAGACTCAGTCTTGGTTGCAGTGTTCCATAGTCCCTCAGAGCCCAGATTTCAGATGAAGTGTATCAAACAGTATCAGTTGTAACTGCAGAGTAACTGCAGAGCGTCAACTCCCGTGCTAAGCCCTGGGGATACACGGCACTGCCTCTGGCCTCCTGGACACTGTCCCCAGCCAGCAGGGGGAACAAGCAACACAGACATGGGACACACAGCCAAGGGCACCATTCAGGGACGGTGTCGATCCCAACATGGTCTGTCACTTGGCCACTACTTGATCACTAGACACACGAGGGCATTTCTCTCAGGAATGAGATGTCTGCAGTCAAAGAGAAGCCCAAAGGCCAGGGAGAGCAAGGACAGGTCCGCATCTGCGGATCGCTCCCGTGGGGCTGGTCCTGGGCTGCAGCCTCACAAGAACCAAGTTTTCTCAAAACTCCGTAACAGCACACGCTAGACCAAGAGGAATCACACTGCTGGGTAAAACTTCATTATCTGGTTTTATTTCAGGATGCATTTTTCCTTAATACATCTTTTAGCAGAAACGATCTATATGAATATTAAATCAGTATGCCAAATCGATTTATATTGACAGGGAAAATTCACCCCAAAGAGACACCTTTCTGAAATGAGACCTCCTGTTAATTAAATGAAAAAGATTTCAACTGATAGCTCACTAATTGTATAAATGCACAAGACAACAAGGTCTTTGAGTTCACTTTTTCTCCCTTGCTGATACTCCTCCAGCATCCCTGGCTGCACCCTCAGAGCCTTGGTGTTTGCCCCCGGCTAGAACAAGGACTTTAAAAACTGACCTTTTGATAATTGTGAATCAGAGCCCAAAGCGCAGCTGCTCCAATCCTCTGAGCATTTTGATTCTCGCTTTCCAGACAGGCAGCTAGTACACTAATGACTTTTTCTAATAATAAACACATTAGAAAAAAAAAGTTCAGTCCCAGACATTACAATGTATTCTGATCTTGGACTAGTCAGATAGTCCCTCTTCCCCCATGAGAACACACACAAAGTTGGTATCACTAGACTATGATGGGAGGACATCACTAGACTATGAGGGGAGGACATAGACTATGTGTGGGAAGACAACCTCAAAACAAATTATTTTTATGACAGGCATAGAATAGTCAGGGAAACCGTGGCAGCCTAATTTTTTTGGCCCAAATTCAACAACAGCACATTCATTTAAACAACAATAGTAGAGAAGTAAGTAATTACACAAAGAGTCGTATAAATGAGCTGTTCAATTATAGCTCACATTTTGATGTGCAGGAGAACAGATTTGCTCTTATGATAAATTATAAAGACTATTATAAGAACATCAACAGCATGGGTTACCATATAAAACAATAATCAAGAAATACGAAACTAGTTAAGCTTTTTAAAAAAGGACTAAGCATTTTAGAGAAATGTTTTCGCGTATGTATATGCCAGAGGAAAAAATAATTTAAAGGCACATCAACACACGAGATATGTCTCCTTTTTGCAAAGCTAGCCAGAGTATGAAATCAAGACTTACAAATTATCTGTAGCAGCCTAATCGTTTACGTGAAGATGCAAAGTTCAGTCCCAAGGAAACGGTCAGGGTGTTTCAGACCAATATATGAACCTATCTTATTACTTATTTTTATATATATCATTAAATTGTATAAAATTATTTTTCCTCTCAAATGTATGTTTAAAAACATGTAGCATTCTCAAGGGTTGCTATGGGAACTCTCAGCATGTAGAACCACTCCTCATTCTACTACATGCGTCTCATTACACTGTAACCTGGTTGAGGGCAAAACATGCGTCTGCTCACTGATGAATATTTCAACCCTAGTGCCAGTTTATTTTAGGGCCTTAGTAAATACTATCTGGATGAAAGATTCCATAACTAAAGCAACAAAAATGCTGTTTTGGTAATTCTGTTTAGTTTTTAAAGAAATTTTAAATGTTCTACAGAGAAAAAAAAAAGCTGCTCCATAAAGTAACTTCTGTATAGTTGAGGGATAGTGTGAAAGGTACATATAGGTGCTGAACTTTCCTGCCAACTACCCCTACTCCTTACACACCTCCACCTTCCCTAGTTTCCCTTGCTTTTCCTGTACCCTAACTTTCCCTAACTAGCCTATATAAATAGTTATCTGATGAAATTTGTTATGTGAGGTTGTAGGTGGCAGCTGGCACTCTTAGGGCACATCATGAAATGAAAGGGTGGTTCCCAGGTGTTTCTCTGAGTATCATCAAGTGATATTTTTACATAGTGTACTAAACACTCAGAACATATAACCTATAATCTAAGTAAGTTTATAACTCCCTTCACCAGTTACTCTCTCTTAAGCACTTTTAATAAAGTAAATATATAGATTAATTAATATGGTGTCCCCAATGATGATATAACTAGGTAAAAAAATATATTTCACCGTGAAATACAGCATGCATACAAAAAAGGCACATTAAACATTTTTAACTAATGGGTTGTCCATTGACAGATGAATGGATAAAGAAGATGTAGGGTATATCTACAATGAAATATTATGCAGCCATCAAAAAAAATGAAATCTTCCATTTGCAACAAACTAGATGGAACTACAGGATATTACACTAAGCAAAATAAGTCAATCAGAGAAAGACAATTATCGTTTGATCTCACTGGTAAGTGGAATCTAAGAAACAAGGCAGAGGATCATAGGGGAAGAGAGGAAAAAATGAAATAAGACGAAACCAGAGAGGGAGACAAACCATAAGAGACTCCTAATCATAGGAAATAAACTGAGGGTTGCTGGAGGGGAGAGGAGAGGGGGATGAGATAAATGGGTGACGGACTTTGGGGAGGGTATATGTTGTAATGAGCACTGGGTATTATATAAGACTGATGAATCACAGGCCTGTATTCCTGAAACAAATAATATATTAAAAAAATTTTTAATTAAAAAAAGTTTAATAGGTATGAAGGCAGCACCCATATATACCTATAAGTAACTTCAAGAGACTAGATAACAGTAAAATGTAGCTCGTAAGTAGTAAATGATGAGTTTTAAATACTTATTACCTTTCTTCTTAATATTATTGAGTTAATTACTTATTTAGGGATGTCGCATTCCTAGCTTGAAATCAGCTATATTAAGAGTATTTACACCATGAAAACCACAAATGCAACAAACCAGAGCTGAATTAATGGTAAAGCTGAAAGAGGTCTGTTTTATGACTACATTTTGCATAAAGGTGAGAAATAGTTTTCACAGTATATTACAAATTAGATTTGATGACACTACACTGATTGGGAGAAAAGCCAACGGGGATGCAATTTCGTGTGTCACATCACGTTGAGACTGCAATCACAGATGGGCTTACAGACACCAGAGTTCAGTAAACGTCTCCCATGTTGTGCTCCCATGGCCGGTACAGACAAATTCTTAGAATTTGTTTAGTTATTATTTCAAATCTTTCCATTTTCCATTCTCCTACCTCCTGCAAACATTTCCAGGCTGGCCACTTACTTATCTAAACATGGCATAAATCAATTTATCTTTAAATCTGTGTCTTTAATTCCAGTATCCGAAGCCTGGGCAGACGAGTTGGGTGTCTCCCATGCTGGCTCTCACTCATGTTGCCGTGGCTCCTGCTCTGCTTGGTCACAGGTCACCTCAGCCTGGTTAATACTTTTTTAAAACATGTGGCGGTTCTCTGAGGCCCAGTCCGCACTTGTCCTCCCTCTGTCAGAGCAGCAGAGAGCCTGTGCGGAGTACCCAAAGCTACTGTCACTCGAGGTTCAGTTCAAACCAAGGTCGCAGGCCACACAGGCTCTACACCTCTGGGGTGCCCATGCTCACACTTGTTTTTCTGTTCTTTATAATAACGTAAATAAGGGTTGGGGGACCAATTTAATTTTGATTCATCCTTCTCCTAAGAGTTTAGTTCTTTGGAGTTCCACCTTAATATAAACAAGATGGCCCATGAACTCCCCATCTAAGACACTCTTGACTGTTGTTCCCAGATTCCTTGGCATGCCTGATCCAAAGCCAAGCATACAATGTTGGCAAATGTCCTTGAAACAAAAAATACATAATTCATACATATATTTTGTGTCTCTCTAAGGCACAAACTTTCAATCAAAATTGGCCTGGGAGTTTCCCACTATCTTTTCAGTTCTTTTTTTTTTTTTTTAAGGTGAATTTTGACATATTTTATCTAGCATAATTTTGTTGTTTTCAGAGGAGTCCTTGCCTGAAATTACCAGAAATAAGGAGTATTCTAGCTCTACTTCTAACAGTAAGGTCAAGCCCCACAACTCACTCCATTTCTAACCATCAAAACCAAAGGTGGGGCACTCATGATCAGAGTTTTTGCAGTCTTACCTGGTAGATTTTTAAGCTAGCTGACTCTGCTAAGCCCTCCCTATGGATCCCCAAGGGGAAATAGGAGGCAGTGCCTGTGACATGCCTTCAAAGGTCCATACAAAAACCGCACAGTTGCTGCCTCCTATTCCTGCCTTGGAGGCCTCTGATCTCATGTCTCTGGGGCTGAGGAAGCTCCTCCTTACCAAAAGTTTGTCCAACTGTTTTAAGCTAAGAAGGAAGAGAGAGCATCACTATTACAAAGAAATGCTAAAAATAAATCCAGGGGGAAAATGTAGACTTCTCCTTGAATTCTCTAAAGCCCATCCTTTTTCTGACTCTCTCAATAATAAAATTGTAGTGAGTAGTCCCAAAGAAAAACTTCTTCTGAGAAAAATGAGTAATAGGTGATAGCAGGCCTGGGAACAGACACCTCACCTATCTATCGCGCCGCCTATGAGGCAGGGCCTATCACTAGCCTCACTTTACCCACGTGAGGACTGAGGCACACCCCTCGGACGGCAGCCAGCACAGCATCAGTGGAGGAACTACAGAAAGCAAAGCTCAGATCCACAGTTCATTTCACAAAGTTAAAAGCTGACCGAGCTTCTAAAATCTCTCCCTGTATTTCCAACAATTCCATAATTACCAGAAAAAGAGAATCACCACTGTATACACAGCAGGAAATAGGCAGAATCATTGCCACTCACTTAGAAAACTCCATGTGTCCTGGAAAAATACCTCTAAGAAAGTTTAAGAAAAAACATGAAAGGAAAACAGAATTAATCTATCTGGAGCATTGACTACGTACCATAAATTGTACCAGGTACTTTATGTGTGTTTATAAACTGATTTCTACCAAACCAAGAGAGGATTATTTTATAGATGTAGAAACTAGACCCAGGGAAGCTGTCCCAGGTGACTCTGGAGTGAGCACATAAGGGCTGGCACCCAACACCAGGTATGTGGAAGTCTAGACCCCACCTCTTATTTCCCCCCAAAACAATGCAATGTAACCTTATAAAACTCCCCCCCTATAAAATTCACACTCTCCTCACAGAAAAAGCATATGGTTGCAGAAACAGAAATTTCCATTTTCCTCCTTCTGCTTCAAAATTTTTCTGAATCCTCTCCCCCATCTGTCCCACATCTCAGAGAACGAGGTCTCTGTAAGGCTAACGTCACCATGTGGTCGTGGGTTCCGAACTCTCCAGCCTGCGCAGGAGCTCTTTCAGTCACTATAACACTCACTGAGTACTGACTGTGACAGGCACATCTCCACATGCTACAGAGAAATGTGAAGAAAAGAGACAAAAGCCTCTTGACCTCATAAGAGCTAATGTTCTAATGCTGGGCAGACTAGGAATAAACAAATACAGGCTGAACACATATAGTATCTCAACTGTTGATAATGCTGTGGAGAAAAATAAAACAGGCAGAGGAGATAGTGAGTGAGAGGAAAGGAGAGGAGGCAGGAAGAAGGATGTGAGGACTATCATGTTGACAGGTGGGTCTCGACAGGCTTCACTGAGGCAGCATCTGCTCAGAGACCTAGAGGAGCAAGGGGAAGAGAGATGAGAGAAGTCAGGGCGTGGCCGGACAGACCCCACTCCATGCTCCTCTTCCCTGCTACCTCCTGGATCCAGTATAGCCACCGGTGGCAAGACTTGTTAACCCTGAGAAGACTCCTGGAAGTCCCTGGAGAGCTGGAGCCACGTCTGGTTCACCTCTGAGGACGAGATCACACCTGATTCATTCTAACGGCCTCTACCCTCCCACAGGGCCTTGTACACAGTGGTGCCTAATAAATACCTGAAAAAATTATTTATAAAACAATTCTGTGTTGTAATCTGAATGGAATACTCAAGGAATGACATGAAAGGAAAACAGAATTAATCTATCTGGAGCACTGACTACGTACCCTAAATTGTACCAGGTACTTTATGTGTGTTTATAAACTGATTTATACATGTATAACCAGATGCCCTTGTGTGTGTCTGTGTGCACGCGCAAGTGTGTGTGCGCACATGCGTGAGTGTGTGTGTGTGTGGTGGAGCATGTGAATACTCACCATTAGCCAGGATCTTGGGCTTATTGGCAGGGCTGAAGCAAATATTATGAAAGATAAGAAGTGGTATGGAAGGGCTGCTCTTGTGCTTAAATTTGCTCATCTCTGTAAGTAAGTCTAAACAGCCATCCAGCCTCAGGATCATTTGCTGCCCGTCCTCTCCAAATGATATATTCAGGAGTAATTTCAACCAAAGAATGGTCAGATTACTGAGATGCTTATTTCCTCCTTTTGGCAATGTTAGAGATAGAAAGTTCTGTAAGAAGTTGCTCTGTGGGTAAATAGAGAGAATATTATTTTCTTTCTGAGTCTTTTCATTATTTTCCTTGTCCCTTGGAGACCAATTAACTAGAATTCTGCTCTTCTTTTCCACAACTTTAATTCCTCCTTCCTCCTAACACCTACCTTCCAAATATTCCATCTATACTGTTTCCAAGTATAAGTGAAAAAGTTAAAGAGAACAAAATAGTGCTCAAATTTTAATTCTTACATTCTTTCCTGATGATGGATAAAGTAACTATGTATAGTCAACTCTTAATTATTTAGGATGGATAATTCAGTTTGGGGATTATTTTAGGCCTCCTGAGTTTTCTCTTTCTGTCTGCCTTCTGGCAATTTTGCTGCTCGTTAAAAGCTATCCTATGGGGAGGAAAAAGAAACAAAACCCAAATCAGTATTGGATACCAGTTAACAACTCTACTAGTACTGAAGAGATCTGAATCTAAGCATTCTTAAAATTTTTTTAAAAAAATCTCTGTGTACATCTTATATTCACTTTACTCTGTTTACCTTCACAGATAATTTCTCTTGGCTACATGCCATTTTAGTAAACTTAGAAATGAATACCAAAAATATCAGTTAGATATTTTGATCAGGGTACAGAAATATGACCACTGAACTTTCATAAATAATCCAGAGTATTTCTCATCTCTCTCCTGCTTAATAATCTATTCGGGCCCTATTTCTTGGGTCCTCCTGCACCTAAATCAAGATGCTGGCTCGAATCTATAAGGTAAATTTAACACTTTTTTACACAGAAGGACTCCCAGTCTAAAAATGAAGTGATAAGAAAGTACTAAGTCACTACATTGTATACCTGAAACTAGGATTACCTATGTATGTTAATTAACTGGAATTAAAATAAAAATTTTAAAAACTAAAAAACAAAACAAAATGAGCCACAGAACTGTTAGCAACACAACCCAAGCAAGAAGCAAACTGCAAAACTACAGGCCCACTTTGTACTGTACTTGCCATCACTCCCAGCTACTTCTCATCGCTCAGGCCAAATTAATGCTTTTTAGATTTATCCCTTGCCTTTCCCGTTCAGACAGATTCTGCCATGATATTGGAGATTTGGAGTTGATGCTAGTGATGAAATATATGGTAGTTCCTTAAATTATAAATATGCTATGGCATTCCTTCTTTTTGCTAGAGCTAAAGATGCTTTTAGATAACTCCCTATACTAGACATGGTGGAGAGAAACTAGACATTTTAGAATCTCAGCTGTACAACAGTGCTAGCTACATTTTCCATGCCTATAGATGAGTAATGGAGAGGTATAACTATAGTGCCTGGGGCTCATTATGACAAAGCAGCAGGGGAAGGCTCAGGGGTTGCCTATTAGAGCAGAGGAAAAACAACTTGATTGAGCCGCACCTGAAACAGAGTCCAATGAAATATACATCAAAATATGCTTGAGCACAGTAACATAGCCTGAGAGTGGAAGACACCGTCAAGAACATGTTTAACCTGAGAAGTTTACAAATGAAGCTTAGGGAGAGAAGGTCTCCAGCTCAAAGTCACATGTCTGACCCAAGACTAGCAGTCATTTGGGAGCTCCTATTCTACTTCACCCATGTGCTCTACAGGGAGGTGGCAGGAAGCCCTACCCCCAGTCTGTGCTCCCACACACGTGCAAATGGCACCACACACACCACCTCAGCATAACTTCATATGTATATCCAGCCCTGTGCCAGCAAATAAACAGCTGCTTCTGGTGGGAGTAGTGGGTCCCTGATTTGCATCCTTTGCCAACTTACGCAGGGTGAGTATTCCCACCGTGACTGATTTCAAGGTAGCAACGTGATGTCAAGTGGGTCACAAAATTCCTGCAAATCAGCAATGACACTCATGAGCCAGCCTGAGTTAGCTCCAACATACCACTGAAAAGACTGTTCCTTAGCCATAACTGCTATTTATTCGGAGACTGCCGTCGGAGTGGGGTGTTTTGGGGTGGGTGGGGGATGGGGAGCTGACACGATAGAGGAAAAGGAGGGGCGCCTGTGTGGCTCAGTGGGTTAAAGCCTCTGCCTTCGGCTCAGGTCATGATCCCAGGGTCCTGGGATCGAGCCCCACATCGGGCTCTCTGCTCAGCAGGGAGCCTGCTTCCTCCTCTCTCTCTCTGCCTGCCTCTCTGCCTGCTTGTGATCTCTGTCTGTCAAATAAATAAATAAAATCTTTAAAAAAAATAGAGGAAAAGGAGACTAAATTCTTATGAATGCTGTCAACTTTCATAATTTGTCTTGATGTCCATGTCAAAGAAACAGAAACCACTATGTACTAGTAAATAACAGATAATGAGATATTCACATCTTAAAGGATCTCCCAAATTAGGGATTCTGTTCATACATATCTAAATATAATCTCACTGAACATGTGTATTAGAATTTGTTTAACTCATTCAATCCATTGTAAAGTACCCTAGGATAAAATCAGTGATAAGAAGTCAGGTTTTGGCACTGGAGTCCCAGAGGACTGATAACATCACCTATTGTGTCATAAAGAAGTTAGGTTTAAGTGGGGAGAAGTGGCTATGACTTCACACAATGTTTTGACAATGTAAATTGAACGGAAATCGTTACTGCTCGATTTGGTCTACATAAAGACCAATACATTACTTTTATGATCTCAAATAAATGTAAGACAGCTGTCTTTCTAAAGCCCTCATTTTTAGAGAGATAAAATATAATGTAGAAGCTAAGAAGATAAACAAAAAGGAAATGGAATGATCATACTCTAGTCTGTCACTTTTCATGTGTCATCTATCACCTGGCTTTAAACAAAGTGAACCTTCTTAATCTTTTTAAAATCTTTTAAAATACAGTGTTTTGAAATCATAATAATTTAATCCTAGAAATTGAGTTCCAGATTTTTCATACATATTCTCGATTAGAAGGATTATTTTATTATCCTTCTCAAGATATGAAGGGGATGCCTGGGTGGCTTAAGTCAGTTAGGAGTCCAGCTCTTGATTTTAGCTCAGGTGGTGATCTCAGGGTCGTGAAATCGAGCCCCATGTCAGGCTCCATGCTCCACAGGGAGTCTGCTTGATATCCTCTCCCTCTCTTTCTGCCCCTTCCCCGACTCTCACATGCACTCTCTCTCTAAAATAAATTAATTAATTTTAAAAAAAGATATGAAAGAGAGATTAAGTACTTACTTTCTGAATTACTCCTTTACAGTCATGAGATAAGGCCAGGTTTGAAAGAAACATAAAAACCATCTGCTGAACTGCAGTGTTCTCAAGAGGCATCTGGGAAGCCAACTTCAGGATACACCCCATCAGAGATGTGCCAGGGGCTCCTCTATACACAGGTTGAATTGGATGTAGTCCGTAACTTGACCAACAAAGAGAACTGCAACCTTAAAAAAAAAAAAAAGACAGCCTATCATAATTCTTCTTAGTTTCACTATTTAATTAAAAAAACCTTAAGTAGTGGGGTGCCCAGGTGGCTCAGTTGTTAAGCAGCTGCCTTTGGCTCAGGTTACGATCCCAGGGTCCTGGGATCGAGCCTCACATCATGCTCCCTGCTCAGCAGGAAGCCTGCTTCTCCCTCTCCCACTCCCTCTGCTTGTGTTCCCTCTCTTGCTGTGTCTCTGTCAAGTAAAAAACAAACAAACAAACAACCCTAAGCAGTGAAGCATATCTGTCCATCAATGACTTATCCACTAACCTATGACCTGCGTATTGGCACTAAAGGCCAGTGCTGATGCCTACATTCAGCCTAATGGATCTGCCATCCTCACTGAAGGTCTCATGATCTCAGTAGGGCATTTTAAAACACTAAGTTTATTTTTTTTTAAAGAATAAAATATGCATAAGAAGTTTTTAAACAGTTCCTTAAAAAGACATCTAAAGAAAGACTTGTGTAGAAGAACAGAATTTTAGAGATGGAACATAACTTGGTCTAATGCCTTCATTTTACAGAAGGCAAAAAAAAAAAAAGAGGGACACAAAAATGTTGGGGTGGGGGCACAGACAAATGATAGCACAGACAGATGTACGCTAACTAAGGGCACAGCCTCACAGAAGCCAGTGACTTGCTCGGAGAGACACAGCTCATAAGCACCAAGAGCCAGCAGTGGCATCAAATGGTTTTCCAGGTCCAGTGTTTTCTAAGTAAATTAAACAACCATACAGATTTACCATGGGAGTAAAATAATCATAAAAGAATTAGAAATTCATTTCACTGTATTGTAACATAAATCTAAAGAAAATTAACTTGTGAAAGTCCATGCAAGGAGGCCAGCCTATGTACAGCTAGATCAGAATCAAATATATTCTGCAAGATAAAGTCATAAAAGGCAAGTAGACACAAATAATATAGTGATCTTTCTTCTACTCACACTACATAGCAGTAACCAAACAGCAAGGTTTCTATTAAATCCACTAAATGATGCCTGAAAACAAACGAGATAGGAAAATAGAAGGTTTCTTCCCTGATTTAGGAACCTAACCACAATCTCATATTTACATCAATTTTAAGTATAAAACTAACATAGATTATAGTTTCAAAAGACTTAAAAAATGTTTCTTTTGCTCGATATTTAGCAACTGATTCTTCTTCCCTGCTTCCTTCCCTAAAACCTCAACTAAGGCATGAAGGGAGGTGAAGAAGGACAAGGCGCAGATGCAGCACCGGGCAGATGGTCTACTGTACTGGCCGTGCTGTCAGGGGCAGTAAGCTGGAGGACACAGCCACAGGAGACTGTCCAAGCAGAAGTAAGAACAAGAAAGTCAGTGACAGAACGAAAACAAGGAAATTCTGTGCCATGGTGCACTCCATACACCACAGTGAAAGTTCAGGCATTAAAAACTTGAAAGTCTGTCTGTGTCATCGGTTCCTGCTGGGGAGAGACAAGCTAAGTGGGCTCCAGGAACAGACAGCCCAGAGCTGGGGTGGAGGCCCATGTCTGACCATCAAGCACATGGTAGTGATGAGATGGATTCCAAATTGTTTTGAGTTCCAGTCCTTTCTCTGCATATCTTTCCACGTTTGGAGAACCCAGCTGCTGAGCTGCTGAATGGTGGCTAGAAGAAAGCTCACGCCCTTGCTGACCAGACCTTACGCGTATGACCTCGAGTGTCCAAGGGGAAATGAATACTGCCAGCAATCCTACTCCACCTCCAGAGCGGGTTTTCTTTCCCTCAGCTCAAACAGCTACTTCACACCTTCTCCTCCTCTTTTCTCAAATCACCCCCAACCATGCCTTGGCTCACTCTTAGCTGGCAGTCTCTAACAATGCATGGCCCTCAGCAGCTTCTCAATAAAACAATTGAGACAAACAAAAACAAAAGAGGTGTCCCAACGACACCAGTTATCACAAGACCAACTGTATCCAGAGCTACCTTTCATCATGCCAGCTCCTACTCTAAAATCTATAAAAGTTTTAACCTTTGTTTTTTTAAATTTTATTTTATTTTTTCAGTGTTCCAAGATTCATTGTTTATGCACCACACCCAGTGTTCCACGAAATACATGTCCTCCTTAATACCCACCACCAGGCTCACCCATCCCCCATCCCCCTCCTTTCCAAAACCTTCAGTTTGTTTTTCACACTTCACAGTCTCTCACAGTTCATGTCCCCCTCCGATTTACCCCAATTCAGTTTTCCTTTCCTTCTCCTAACGTCCTCCATGTTATTCCTTATGCTCCACAAGTAAGTGAAACCATATGATAATTGACTTTCTCTACCTGACTTATTTCACTCAGCATAATCTCCTCCAGTCCCATCCATGTTGATGCAAAAGTTGGGTATTCATCCTTTCTGAGGGCTGAGTAATATTTATTGTATATATGGACCATATCTTCTTTATCCATTCATCTGTTGAAGACCTTTATTTGGTTTTTAAAGTTTTACATCACAATCTTCGCTCTCTCAATTTTCCTATTAAATCCAATTTCTCACTGCCATATAACCAAGCAAGTATCTCCCCCTCTATTCCCTGAGCTGGCTCTTCCTATTTCAACAAACACATATTGAAGTATCTTACAGTACCTACGAGAAAACTTCCCTCTAACCAAGATATGTTCTGTAAGTAGGAAAAACACTTCAAAATATGTATTTGTTTTTCCAGTCCACTTTAATAATATTATATAAAATTAGTGTTTTAGTATACTCCTGAAAGGCAGTGTTGGGATCTATTTACCATTTGGAAAATTTGCAGTATAGACACAAAGTAGCTGCAGGGCAATTTGCATCAATGAATCATCCATCAAAAGCCAAGGCCAGAGAGAGTGTAAGACAGGAACGAGATGAGCTTCCAGAGCTGCTTCCTGTTGTGAAAAGGAAATGCAGACAGTGTTAGTCTGAATAGATGAAAACATAAAATTAAAATCAAGTTAAAAAAACAAACCTGTTACCAACAAAAGGAGACAAAAACTGAATTTATCTTTGTTCTGATTAGTGCCAGCTGACATTGGAATCCTGCGGACGGATTCAGCACCTTGCCCAGGATGGCCCTGACCATGAGCCCAACCAGTCTCAGGAAGTCCCTTTAACACTGGGGTGGCCACAATACACAACTTGGGTAAAAAATGTTAAAGAAACAGCTTCTAAACACACAAGATGGTGACATCTCACCACACTGAATAAACTCTTATAAATACTCTAATACAGTTAAGAAATGGAATTTTCTGGTTAAGCATTCTGATCAGTTCTAAGTTGTCCCCGCCACTTTCTCTCTCCTCTGTATGTATATGTGTGTACATCTGTCTAGTAAGTCTGGATAGATCAGAAGTAGATTACTGTTTGTAAATAATTTGAACATAGTAAAATTTAGTTAAAATAATATGTTAAATCAATAAATTCTTAAGTAATTCATAGTCTTTATTACAAAGATCAGTTACCCCCATGACAATATTACATATATAATCTAACCGTTTGCAATAAATGCAGCAATCGCTTACATGAACAGGAATTACTAGGTAATTTACAGACCCATGCGCTCACATGTAGGTACTTATATAAATACACACACCCTATCTAATTTTATGCAGCATCAATGGCAGAAGAGGGTGGGAAGTTATTCCCAGTGTTCAACCCTCTCCATAAGCTTTGAAGTCATTCCCAATGTTATCCCCAAAGTTATTCACTGCACCCCCCCACACCCATAAGCTTGGAACAGAGGCCTATGGTTATAGAGAAAACAGAAACAATTAGATGTAAGCTCTGTCTCTACTCTGTTATTTGGTTCACCTAGTTTATCTGTGTTTCCATCCACTCATCCTTCTTGCCCAGAAGTGAGGACTAGGTGTTCCTCTTTTGTTGGAGGTCAGAAAGTCCATCTGTGTTCTGAAACACAGCCTCCCCACTTCCTCAGGGATCTTTATCCATCAATTAGTTCTTTTCTTCCTGCCTATTTAATGATGAGTCCCCAGTTTGCTCTTTTCTGCTTATAGTCAAACAGTTTACATATTAGGAGAAGCAAACATACTGACTAACTACTTGTAGTGCTATGTCCTAAATTATTAAAGCTGCTTTTCATGACCAAGCTTCCAGAAAGGCTA
>PISX010008357.1:0-82710 GCA_004024625.1 Mellivora capensis | reverse complement strand
AAGGAAACAGTTAACAAAACCAAAAGACAACTGACAGAATGGGAGAAGATATTTGCAAACGACATATCAAATAAAGGGCTAGTGTCCAAAATCTATAAAGAACTTATCAAACTCAACACCCAAAGAACAAATAATCCAATCAAGAAATGGGCAGAGGACATGAACAGACATTTCTGCAAAGAAGACATCCAGATGGCCACAGACACATGAAAAAGTGCTCCACATCACTCGGCATCAGGGAAATACAAATTAAAACACAATGAGATATCACCTCACACCAGTTAGAATGGCTAAAATTAACAAGTCAGGAAATGACAGATGCTGGCGAGGATGTGGAGAATAGGGAACCCTCCTACACTGTTGGTGGGAATGCAAGCTGGTGCAACCGCTCTGGAAAACAGTGTGGAGGTTCCTCAAAAAGTTGAAAATAGAACTACCCTATGACCCAGCAATTGCACTACTGAGTATTTACCCTAAAGATACAAACATAGTTCTCCGAAGGGGCACGTGCACCCGAATGTTTATAGCAGCAATGTCTACAATAGCCATACTATGGAAAGAGCCTAGATGTCCATCAACAGATGAATGGATAAAGAAGATGTGGTATATATACACGATGGAATACTATGCAGCCATCAAAAGAAATGAAATCTTGCCATTGGCAACGACATGGATGGAACTAGAGGGTATCATGCTTAGTGAAATAAGTCAATCAGAGAAAGACAACTATCATATGATATCCCTGATATGAGGAAGCGGAGATGCAGCATGTGGGACTAGGGGGGTAGAAAAAGAAGAAAAGAAACAAGATGGGATTGGTACGGAGACAAACCATAAGTGACTCTTAATCTCACAAAACAAACTGAGGGTTGCTGGGGGGAGGGGGTCGGGAACAGGGGTGGGGTAATGGACATTGGGGAGGGTATGTGCTATGGTCAGTGCTGTGAAGTGTGTAAACCTGGCGATTCACAGACATGTACCCCTGGGGATAAAAATATGTTTCTAAAAAATAAAAATTAAATAATATGTAGGTTAAAAGTAAGTGAATGATGAAATATATATCATGCAAATACTATCCAATAGAAAGCTGGAGTATATTAGTAAGAAAGTAAATTTTAGAATAAATACTACTAGAAATGAAGAGGGTCATTAGTTAATGATACAGTGTTCAGTTCTCAAGAGATCAATTCTAATTGTGTATATTACCTAACAACAGAGCTTCAAAATACATAGAACACACACTGAAAAAACAGTAGATGAATCCACAATTATAGTTGAATACTTCACCACTCTTCTCTCAGTAGTTTATTGAACAAAGTAGAAAGTCAGTAAAGATAGAGATGATCTGAACAATACCATAAACCAACTATATCTAACAGGGAACAGTCCATCAAGAAAAATAGCATATACTTTATTTTCAATGGAAATGGAATATTCACCAAAACAGAGAATCTGGTAGGTCAAAAAAGAAACCTGAACAAATTTTTAAAAATCCTACAAAGTATGTTTTTGAGAAATTAAACATCATTCTTTATAGAACTTATGCATCAAAGAAGAGTGTTAAGGGAAATTAAAAAAACATATTTTGAACCAAATGAAAATAAAAATGACATCATATCAAAACTATGTACCTAATAGCAGTTCTTAGAGGAAAAATATATGGTTAAAAGCTCATATTAGAAATGAAAAAAATTCTGAAATCAATTACCAGACTTCCAGCAGAATAAACCATTAAAAAGCAAATAAACAGAAGGAAGTGATAAATATAAAATCAGATGTCAATGAAATTTAAAACAGAAAACAGTAGGGAAAATCAATGAAATCAAAAGTTGTTTCTTTGAAGGTATCAATAATATTGATAAATCTCTAGTAGGATGTCCAAAAAAGTAAGGGAGAAGACATAAATTACCAGTATTAGAGGAAGATATATCACTATAGTTCCCACAGACTTTAAAAGGATAGGTGTATAATACAGCCTGCCTCAATTCCTCCCAAAGATCAATACCTGTTGGTATTCATGCTCTTATGTAATACTCTCCCCTTGACTGTTTACTGGACTTACTGACTTGCTTCTAATGAAGAGATTTTTTCTAGAAACAGTGGGCTGTCTCTTCTAAGATTAGGTTATAAAATAACTTTGATTTTCACCTTGGGCCCTCTCACTTGCTTTTTTTTTTTTTTTTTTTTTTTTTTTTTTTTTTTTTTTGTGTCGCTTTTTTTTTTTTTTTTTTTTTTTTTTTTTTTTTTAGTGTAGTGGTTATCACGTTCGCCTCACACGCGAAAGGTCCCCAGTTCATAACCGGGCGGAAACACGCGCCTGTTCCTTTTTTTTTTTTTAAATTCTTCCATAGTCCTCTTCTGGGGGACTCCAAATACCATGTTGTGAGATAGCTTTATAGAGGCCCACATGGCAGGAGAGTGACACCTGCTAACAAGAGTCCAAGTGAAGTATATTCCCCCCAACCCCAGATCAAATTCAGATGAGACCATTGCCCTGGTCAACAGCTTACCAGCAACCTCATAAGAGATCATGAGCCAGGAACATCTAGGTAAGTCAGGCTCTTTCTTTGATTTATGGGTTTCTGACCCACAGAAACTGTGAGGAAACAAATGTTTAATGGTGTAAGCCATTGTCTCTAATTTTTAGTGTAATTTGTTACCCAGGTAACAAATTCATTAAGGAGGTAACACAATTCAATGCCCATAAATTTGACACTATAAATAAAATGAGCCAATTTCTTGAAAGACACAAACTATCAAAAATCACTCAAGAAGTAACAAGTAACCTAAGTATTTCAATACCTCTTAAACAAATTGAATTTATAGTTAAAAATCTTATACACATACAAACAACAGGCTCAGGTAGCTTCACTAATGAATACTACCAAACATTTAAGGAATAAATAACAATTAAACAAAATCTCTTCTAGGAAATATAAAAAGAGGGAATATTCTCTAACTCAGTTTCTGAGACCAGCATTATCCTAATATAAAAACCATAAAAAATTTAAGGAAATAAAATTACATGCCCTCATGGATATAGACACAAAAATCCTCAAAAAAAAAAAAAAAAAACTTAGCAAATCAAATCCAACAATGTATACAAACAATAATATATCATGACCAGTTTGGGTTTATCCCAGTAACATAAAGCTCATTTATTGCAAAATCAATATAATGCATAATATTAACAGACCAAACAGAAAAAAATTAATTTTAATATATGTAGAAATTCGGTAAAATTAAACACCTGTATATGATATAAGCTTTCAGCAAGCTAGGAATAGAAGGTAGCTTATCCTAATAAAGAACATTTACAAAACCCTACACATCACATCATACTTATTAGTGAAAGACTGAATGCTTTCTCCCTAAGATCTATAGCAAGGCATGAATGTCATTTTTCATGACTTCAATTTAATGTTTACTGTAAAATCTATCCAAAGCAATAAGGTAAGAAAAAAGAAAAGCATACAAATCAGAAAAGAAGAAATAATTCTATTTGAAGAGAACACAATTATTTAGATAATCTCAAAGAATATACAAAAATCTCCTACATCTAGTAAATCAACTTATCCAGGTCACAGTATACAGAGTCAACACACAGACACACACACACACACACACACACATAATTAATTATATTTAGATAAATTAGTAGTAAGCAATTATAATATGCAATTATAAGAACAGTACTATTTATGATTATATCAACAAATTTGAAATGGATATATAAATCTGAAGGGAAAAAAGTAATATATAAGGTGAAAACTATGAGAGATTGACAAAAATTAATAATAAATAAATTGAAAGATATACAATGTCCATGGATTAGAAGACTCACTATTGTTAAGATATTACATATCCTCAGTTTCACTGAGGATGGTGAATTCAACTCAATCTCAATCAAAACCTCAGCAGAATTTTTATAGATATTGATAAGCCAACTCTAAAATTTAATCTTCTCAAACATCTGGTGATAAAGTCTAATTGTTAGGTTCTGTAAAGCTCACTGACACCTCTGTGTGCTTTGGTGAGTCTTGTCTATTAGTGGGCTTCACTTCAGGAAGACAGTGGAGTACTTCTGCATTTTGTTGGAAGACACACATGCCAATATTGGTTGAGCTTTTCTCTGGGCTCTTCAGTTTCTCTTGGAAGACCCATTTAGTTTATTAATTAGGGTGTGCTGATAAATACCTGGCTGTAAACATTTTATTCAAATGAGCTGGGAAATAAGACTAGGGTAGGGGGAGTATTTCACCATTTACTGGATAAAATTTCACTTAATATCTTATTTTTATTGTAATACCTCACCCCTACTTTCAATTGACTAGTTTCTCTGAATCTAGAGTTTCTATAGTTCAATTTATCCCCAAAAAAGCTTTTGGTTTTTCTACAGGGAGTTGGCAGGGAAGCAAAGGAGACCTTGGTTTTAACTCCATTTTATGCTCACTTTAAACTGGCCACTATACTTTTCATCCCATTGTTCATCTCCTCTGGAAATAAATGGTGCTTCTATTCTGAGCCTTTATAGGTTTTACTTGCTGAATTAGTGTTCTCTAATGTTCACAGACGTGAACACAAATGTGTTCACAGACGATAGGCATCATCTGTGCTCGTATTGAGGCTTAAAGTCTACAATTTTATTTTAATAACCATAATGTGTCCACTTTCAACAATATATCTTATAAATATTTATGGGTATCATTCATTGACTGTGGCTTTCTTTTCCATTGATACCCACTCACTGCTATTTTAGTGGAGTTGTATAAGGCAGTAAAAATAAATGAACATTTTAACTCAAGCCATTTAATTTTATGGCTGAAGTTGATAAGGCTTTCATATGATTATTGCTCATTCTCTTTTTCTTTTTTGAATTGTCAGCTCATAGTCTTTTCCCATTTTTCTTTTTGGGTTGTGTATGTATGTGTTTTTGCTTTATTGTTTGTAGGCAATCTTTACTCCCTGGGAGATGAAAATAATTAGAACAAGAAAGAAAGTTGGGTCATAAGATACACAAATATGACATCCCTTTTGACTAAGAAAAGCAAAATATATTTATTAAAAATATTTCTAATTATTTAAAAAAGTATTATGAAGCTCCTACTATATATTACACACTGTGCTAAGATGTAGAAATTGCAAAACTTAATTTTCATTTTTCTCAAAATACAAGATTCAATTTCTGTGGTCCCTCGGATGCACTCAGCCTCATCTACCCACCTAGTCTTAGTTGTTTGTCCCTCCCCTAACCTGAGCAACCCTACATATAATTTTGATTGAGATTGCATTGTATCCATAGGCCAGTTTGTGGAGAATTTACTTCTTTATAAAACTGTATTTTTCAGAAACGAATATTTGCCATTTTAACCACTTTAAATGTAGAGTTTATAGGCATTTAAGTACATTCACATTGTTATACAACAATCACTACCATCCATCTCTAAAACTTTTTCATAACTGCAAACTGATATTCCATATCCATTAAACAATAAATCCCCATATCCTTCTTCTCACAGTCCCTGTCAGCCACAATTCTATTTTCTATTATCTATGAATTTGGCTATTCTAAGCATCTCATTTAATGGTATCATACAATATTTGTCCTTTTGTGTCTGGCTTATTTCAGTTAGGATAATGCCTTTAAAGTCCATATTGTAACATGTGTCAGAATTTCCTTGTTTTTAACACTGAATAATATTCATTGTATGTATATACCACATTTCATTTATCCATTCATCTGTCAATAGAGACTTGGGTTGCTTCCCCCTTTTACTTATTGTGAATAGTGCTACTATGAATGTGGATATACAAATATCTGTTTAAGACTCTGTTTTCAATTATTTTGGAAGTAGAATTGCTGGATCATATGATAATTCCATTTTTAGTTTTTGAGGAACTGCCATGACATTTTCCATAGCAGCTGAGCCATTTTACATTCCCAGTAATAGGACTTCCAATCTCACCACATCCTTGCCAACACTTGTTATTTTCTGTGTTTTTGATAATAGCCATCCTAATGGGTGTGAAGTGGCATTTCATTGTGGTTTTAATTTACATTCACTAATGATTAGCTAAGTTGAGCATCATTTCATGTCTTATTATCCATTTGTATATCTTCTTTAGAGAAAGGTCTATTCAATCCTTTCCATTTTTAAATTGAGTTGTTTATGTTTTCTTGGTTTTGTTGAGTTGTAGGAGTTCTTTACTCTGGATATTAACCCTTTATAAGACACATTATTTGCAAATATTTTCCCCATTTTTGGGGTTGCATCTAATTCTTTTGATAATGTCTTTTGATGTATAAAAGTTTTAATTTTTATGTAGTCCAATTTATCTGTTTTTCTTGTGCTTTTTTTGTGTTACATCCGGGAAATCACTCCCAAATCAAATGTCACAAAGATTTTTGCCTATGTTTATTTCTAAGAGTTTTACAGTTTTTAGGTCTTAGGACTATTTAAGTTTTTTAATCCATTTTGAGTTAATTTTTTAAATATATGGTATCAAGTAGACGTCCAATTTCATCCTTTTGCATGCAGATATCCAGTTTTCCCAACACCATTTTTTTCATTCATTAATTTTTGAAAATTCTTGGACAGCATATCTTCAAATGTTGTTTCTGTCATATATTCTCTAACCTCTTTTTCTTTTAGAAGATTTAACAGTGTACAACATACCTCTCACTCTTTTCTGATTTTTCACCCTTCTTCTGTGTTTCAATCTAGTATTTTACAGTGATTTATTATTCTATTTTACAGCGATCTTTGTTGTGTCTAATCTAATAAGCCCATTTATTCTTAATTTTGGTTACTGTATTTTTTAGGTTTTATGCCTCAAGAGAATGAACTCTATGGGTTGACCTAAGTTCCACTAATTAGGAGTACTGGCACAAAAGAGTAAAGGAAGAGAGGAGAGCAAATTTATAACCCTGGTTTCCTCCATCCATCCCTGAAGGGTATTTGTATTCCTGCAGGATTATGTTCTGCTAGCCAGCTCTCTTAAAAATTTATCTGAGTCCAGTAGCTGCTCTTCCCTCACCTCTTTAGGCTTAAAAGAAATTATGTACCCTGCTAGTACCAGTTTTTAGGCAATGCACTAACTCTGATGTTTTCCTAATAATCCTACACTTTGCTTTGTCCTTTCATTCAACCTTCCTCAAATCACTCAATTTGGGTGAACTATTTTTTTCTACCTGGGATATTACCTCTAGTGAATTTTATATATAGAAAGTCTTGGGTTTTTTCAATATTTTCTTTACTGGTTTCAGGAATTTGTCATACTTTCAAAGGATATTTTCATATAAGTATTGTATAAAGTGTCTCATGTTTCCTTTCACCACTTTTTTTTCTTCATGGTGCATTATCTTTAATTAAGTGTAGAAAATTCCAGTCATCACCAAGACACCAATTCACCCACTGTTCTATCTGGTTACCAGTGTCTTGTCTCTCTCTTCAGCAATGGTGAAGCAGATACCCTTTCCATGGGAAAGAGAAATCCATGGCTTATTGTCTTTGCCAATAACAAAAATGTTGGAGGGCTGGATGGCAAATTTGTTGCTATTGGTATCTTTCACGTGAACTATACTGAAGGAACCCCGGGTCTCTCTCTGTTGGTGATTACACCAATTCTTCTCAGGTTAACACATTCAGTTACCATATACAAATTACCAGATCAAACCTGATGGAATCAGTAAACTTTCAAGTCTCCAAATCAATGTGAATGATGAAGGGATCAGGGTAGTTGATGATGTGAACATCAGGGGTCATTAGATGAAGGATTCCTTTTGTTTCCACAAGAATCTTTGTCACTAAAACATAAGTGACTCTTAATCTCACAAAACAAACTGAGGGCTGCTGGGGGGAGGGGGTCAAGAAAGGGGGGGTGGGGTAATGGACATTGGGGAGGGTATGTGCTATGGTTAGTGCTATGAAGTGTGTAAACCTGGCGATTCACAGACATGTACCCCTGGGGATAAAAATATGTTTATAAAAAAATAAAAATTTAAAAAAAAAAAAGAATCTTTGTCACTTTGCACAACTTGGACTTGCCCTCCTCAGATGAAATACAATGAATAGCAAAGTGACTCTTGGTGTCACAGATTAGACTGAAATTCTCTTCAGTCTTATTACCACTTGGGACATCCATAAAACCAACATGTAAGTTAGATCAGTTTGGACCTTGACACCAATGAAGCATTGCATGTTTATCTTCCTTACTTTATCTTCTTTTAGGGCATACTTAAGCCTATTCTTTAGGAAAATGATGAAAGGGAGACAGTCTCTCAGACAATGGCAACTTGGAGATGGTTGAGGAGCTAACATATCAGTTTATCCAACTTCCAGTGTTTTAGAGCTGCTGTCTGCTTCAGATGCTTCTTGGGACCATGGGCCATGGCTGTTCCAGGCATGAAAAAAACTCCTTTCACAACTTCAAATATTACATTCAAATCTATGATTCATCTGGTATGTCTTATGATATTAGAAATGAGGTATTACTCATTTTTTCCTGTAATTTTATAGCTATTTTTCTCTGATTTATTTTCTATTTGACTTTTTGAAAGTTTATCAAATTAAAAACATAATACTGGTATTTTTATTGAACAAATATAAAATGTGTAGATTAATTTAGGGATAAGTGAAATCTTAGAGTCCACTTACTCATGAATATAGTACTCTTTCCACTTGTTCAAGTCTTCATTTGTATTTCCCACTAGTATTTTTTTAAAGTTTTCTTTGAGAGTTTTTTATTACAGTTCTTGATACCCTAGATACATTGCACAGTTGTTAAGTTACTGTAAATATCTCCTTCTATTATTAATTGATTTACATATTTGAAACCTAGTGATTCTTGACCCAGCTACCTTAATTTTGAACCCAGCCACTTTACTGAGTTCTTTTTATGTTTGTAATAGTTATAAATTTTTTTAGTTTTCCTTTAACCAGCCTCTGGTAAGAGCAAAATAGAAGAAGCTCTCAGACTCTGTGTTCAACTGTAACTTTAGCAGGAAATGACCTTTTAACAGAGTGCCCGGGTTCAAATGGGATTTTGATAGTTGCAAATAAAGGTGAGAGGCATATGGGAAAAATGTTCTAGATTAAGAAAGGATTAGCTTTTTATGTGTGGAATCACCGTGGCAGCCGGCACCCTGTGCATATATCCTGAAAACTGAGGGCCTTCAAGCCTCTCATTGCTGCTCAGTACAATGGGGCTTAGGTCCATGTACTCTCTGCAACCCCCACTTCCACTTTGGCCAAATCAACCACACCCCCAAATTTCTCTGTAAATTTCCTGTCAGCAAGTTTCCAGCATTTAAGGGTGACAATAGTTTCTGTGTGTTTGACAGCAATGCCAGTGCCTACTCTATGAGCAATAAGGAGCTGTGGGGAGGTACTCCAGAGGCAGCAAAGCTCAAAGGTGAGCTTTGCGGACAGTGACATAGTGACCCCAGTCAGTACCTGGGTGTTCCCCACTTTGGGCATTGTGCACCACAAGAAGCAGGTGACAGAGAATGCAAAGGAGGAAGTAAGGCAAATTCTGGGGCTACCGGATGCTCACTTAAAGACAAGGACTTTTCTGTGGGCGAATGTGTGACACTGGCTGACGTCACAGTTGTCTGCACCCTGTTGTGGCTCTATAAAGAGGTCCTGGAGCCTTCTTTCCACCAGACATTCCCTGACACCAGCCACTGGTTCCTCCCCTGCATTAACCAGCCCCAGTTTTGGGCTATCTTGGGGGAGGTGAAACTCTATGAGAAGATGGCCCAGGTCGATGTTAAAATTTTCAGAGAGCCATCCTGAAAAGGTTACCCCATGGAAAGAGAAGGGTTCTTGAGAAGAGAAGCAGAAGCTCCAGGCTGAGTGGAAAGAGGAGAAAAAGACTGCTGTCCCTGCTCCTGAGGAGGAGATGGATGACTGTGAGCAAGTGCTGACTATTGAGCCAAAGGCCAAGGATCCCTTTGCTCACCTTCCCAAGAATACCTTTGTATTGGTTGAATTTAAGTGCAAATAATCCAATGAGGACACCCTCTCTGTGGTGCTGCCCTATGTTTGGGAGCACTTTGCTAAGGATGGTTGGTCTCTGTGCTGTTCTGAGTACTGCTTCCCCAAGAGCTCACCCAGATCTTCATGAGCTACAACCTCACAACCAGGATGTTCTAGAGGTTGGACAAACCAAGGAAGAATGCTTTTGCCTGTGTCACTCCCTTTGGAGCCAACAATAGCAGCTGGTCTGGGTCTCCTAAGGCCAGGATCTTGCTCTTCTGTTGAGTCCAGACTAGCAGGTGGACTAAGAGTCATATACATGGCAGAAACTTCATCCTGGCAGTGAGGAGACCCAGACACTGGTTTGAGAGTTCTTTTCCTGGGAGGGGAACTTCTAGCACGTGGGCAAAGCATTCATTTAGGGAAAGATCTTCAAATGAACATCTCTTGCCATCACCTACCATCCTGAACCTGTCTTTCAGGGAGATAGGTGTCAGTAAAGGAAACTGAACATTGGAAGACAAAAAGAGAAAGGAACACTAGGTAATGGTTAAAAGAGACAAAGCCCATGGTCAGTTTGAAGACTTGCATGTCATTCAGTATCATGGGGCAATGGGTATGAAGTGGAAAGTTGTGAGACATGAAAAAGATAGGGAAAAAATGAGTTCCTTTAGGGCCCTAAAAGAAGTTTAGGAATAATGCTAAGAACAATGGAAGCAGTTGAATTTTAGCCAAAGAGCAAGCAAGATGACTATCAATAGGGAGAATGAAATTTTGTGCTTTGTATGGCTGATATAAGTGCATTGCAATGATATGGGAGGTAAACTTTGTGACACAAATAGAGGAATGCATGGGTTGAAGGCCTATTAATGAAATAGCACCTGCAAGAATTGATGACTCACTGGCAGGAAGAGGAAAGGAGAGGGAGAGGTGAAGCATTCTGGCTGGGACAGTGGTTGGAGCAGGAAAGGATTTGTGAGAAGGAGATGAATTCAGATTTGTTGAGGTTGAATTTGAGAAGCCTGTGGAACATATACATACTAATTTACAAAATATGTCCATGTGTTGGATCCAGTCATTCATTTATTTAATGAATATTGATTAAATGCTCTCTCCAAATCAGATCTTTCTCCTTGAGCTGTGCCTCCTGCACTATTATAACAATCAAGATAGGGCGGTATGGAAATATTTGTTATTTATATATTTTATATCCAAAAAGAAGCAAAGTGACTGTTATGGGCTGAATTATGTCTCTTTAAAACTTATGCTGCAGCTCTAACTCCAGCACTTCACAATGTAGGCATATTTAGAGATAAGATTTTTAAAGAGGTGATTAAGCTAAAATGAGACTGCTAGATTCCCAACAACAGTGTAAGAGGGTTCCCCTTTTTTCACAACTTCTCCAACATTTGTTGTTTCTTGCCTTGTAGATTTTTGCCATTCTAACTGGTGTAATGTGTTGTCTCAGTGTGGTTTTGATTTGAATTTCCCTGATGGCTAATGATGATGAACACTTTTTCAGATGTCTGTTAGCCATTTGTATGTCTTCTTTGGGGAAGTGTCTGCTCATGTCTTCTGCCCATTTTTTGACTTGATTACTGTTTTTTTGGGTGTTGGGTTTGAGAATTTCTTTATAGATCTTGGATATCAATAATGTCATTTGCAAATATCTTCTCCCGTTCTCTGTAATGTCATTTGCAAATATCTTCTCCCGTTCTGTGGGTTATCTCTGTTTTGTTGACTATTTCCTTTACTGTACATGAGCTTTTTATCTTGATGAAACCCCAGAAGTTCATTTTTGTTTTTGTTTTCCTTGCCTTTCGAGACATGTCTTGAAAGAAGTTGCTATGGCTGATGTTGAAGAGGTTACTGCCTATGTTCTCCTCTAGGATTTTGATGGGTTGAGGTCTTTCACACTGAGGTCTTTCTTCTATTTAGAGTTTATCTTTGTGTATGGTGTAAGAGAATGGTTGAGTTTCACTCTTTTGTATATAACTGTCCAATTTTCCCAGCACCTCTTCTTATTGAAGAGACTGTCTTTTTTCCATTGGATATTTTTTCCTTTTTTGTCGAAGATTAGTTGGCCATAGAGCTGAGGTTCCATAACTGGGCTTCCTATTCTGTTCCATTGCTTTATGTGTCTGTTTTTGTGCCAATACCATGCTGTCTTGGTGACCACAGCTTTGTAGTATAACTTCAAATCAGGCAATGTGAAGCCCCCAGCTTTGTTTTCCTTTTCAAAATTTCCTTGGCAATTCAGGGTCTTTTCTGGTCCTGTACAAATTTTAGGATTGTTTGTTCCAGAATTTTGAAAAATGCCATTGGTATTTTGGTCAGGATGGTGTTGGAAATATAGATTGCTCTGAGCAGCATGGACATTTTAACAATATTTATTCATCCAAATGAGCATGGGACTCCAGGAGACAAACTGAGTGTTTTGGAAGAAAGGCAGGTGGGAGGATGGGTGAACTTTGTGATGGGTATTAAGGAGGGCACAGATTGCATGGAGCACTGGGTGTTACATGCAGACAATAAATCATGGAACACTACATAAAAAACTAATGATGTACTGTATGATGACTAATATAACACAATAAAAAAAAGATGCGACTGTTAGAGTAGGGCTCTAATCCAGTATGACTAGTGTCCTTATAAGAAGAGGAAGAGGTACCAAGAATGTCCACACACAGAGGAACAAATATATAAAAATTTTAAGAGAATGGCCGTCTGGAAGCCAAGGAGGGAGTCCTCAGAGGAATCTAACCTTTCTGGCACCTTAATTTTGGACTTCCAGCCTCTGAAAGTGGGAAAAAATAAATTTCTAGGTTTGTTTTGTTTTTGTTTTTGTTTTTATGACAGCCAGTATGTGGTATTTTTAATGGCAGCCCTAGCAACAAATACATGCTAATAATTAAAACATGCATGTACATGTACACAGAGCAAATTAATGACAAAGAGAGATCAAGAAATAGACAAAGAAGATACATAAGAATTATTTTTTTCTACATTTATTAAGGAATAATTGACAGATGTAATCATATATATTGAGAGTGTACATGATTTGATGTATACATACACACACACACACACACACACACACACACACACCCTGAATGATTTCTAAGATCAAAATAATTAACCATCACCTCAGGTTAGCTTGCATGTGTGTGTGTGTGTGTGGTGGGAAGGTTTAAGATATACTCTTAGCAACTATCAAGTACACTTCACTGTATTATTAACTATAGCAATTTATTTGTCTTAAACATTTTTCAGAAGTAACTAAATATTTAAATGGAATATTAAGTTGGACTGTGTTCTCTCAGCAAAGGATATAATTTATTAATAAACTTTGAAATGTTTGATTCACTTCTTTTATTATTTTCTTTGGTCAAATAACTCTGCATTATTCCTGAGAGTCTCAGAATGATTCAAATCCAGGAATAAAATATGGAAATTAAAATATTTCTTATTCTATGACATGAAGTAATTAGATGATTTGCTTCAGTATTTTGACCTTTCATTTATAAGCTATTTTTTTGCAGCATATTCTTAATGTATTATATAGAAGCAATGTTCTCAGAAGGGTAAATAACAAAGTTAATGATTTACTTTTTTTTTCTTTTTAGTAAATGCCAGTTCTTCAGCCTTTAGCAAATTATTGCTAAAAACTAAGCTCATACTTCAGTGTTTCTGGAACATATAATTTGTGATATCAACATGAAAACACTAGCAGTGAAAGAAAGCTGGCTCAGTAAAGATGAAGTAGCTAAGAGGGTAGCGTCTGTGGACCACTTCAATTCAAGGTACTTTATTCACAATCACTGCCTCTCTTCTAGACTGTAGACAAGTTGTCCAAAAGAGTTCACCCTTCAGTGTTTCCAGAGGTTGAGATTTAAATGATGTTTTTGCACATTGGTAGATTTACTTTTTAAGAAGCATCACTCAGAGTATGGGTTGTTGGTTTGGTTGGTTTTTTTTTTTTTTTGTAATTTTATTTTCAGTGTTCCAGGATTCATTGTTTATGCACCACACCCAGTGCTCTATGCAATACGTGCCCTCCATAGTACCCACCACCAGGCTCACCCAACACTCTCCCCAAAACCCTCAGTTTGTTTCTCAGAGTATGTTTTAAAAGCATCTGATTTTCCCTTTAAAGGCTTGAAAAATAGCATGATGGCACAGTTGCAGAGGTGAGGCAGGCCTCAGTGACCCTAGGCCTCTGATTTGAGTAATTCAATAGTTTAGAAGCCAGTTCAAGTGGACTTAAGCAATAGAAGGAACCTGCTGGTACACATGCTGAAAAGTCCAGAGTGTTGGCAGAATACAGGTACAGATTAATTAGGCTTTTACTCCATCTTTCAGGGATTCTTTTCAGAATTCCTCCTTAGTTTGTTGGCTATATTCCATCAAAGGCTCAAAAATGTTATAGCATGTCCTGACCTCTCTAAATGAATTGTGGCCAAATAGGACTACCCCTGGAGCTTGGAGTGAGTATAAGTCCTACTAGTAACCCAAGGAAAGGAGATATTGTAAGGATCCCTCTATTCTTCACTGTGAATTTACACTGAGATCTTCTTTTTTATTTTAAATAAAAATCATCTGGGTTCATTTTGAAAGACCTCACTAGTTCATAAATTTGATTCTAATAATGAACAAATAATTTTGCTTTTAGAATAATATACATTCACCCAGTATAATAAATTTTGCTCATAATGCCCAAGCAAGTCTGTGACATAGATAGTATTTTTATTTCCAGTACTGCTGTGCTTATTTTGAAAAGGGTAGAAGATCATCTTAAGCCTACGTTTTCTAAGGAGGACCCACTGGTTGATTTAACGTAGAGATCAGGCAGTTACAAATCGATACTTACAAGGCTCCTTTAGGGAAATACATTTTATTAGGTGTTAATTTGGATGATTAGGCAGCAATCAGACTTCTTTGTACTCTAAATAAAGCAGTTAATATGACAATATTGTTTCATTTACTCTGATTAGGATTCTTAATTTGGTCATGAAGGATATTTAAGATAAATGATGACAAGTCCAGGAAGAAGTTAGGAATCTGATTTAGAGTTGATCTTGTCTTCCTTAACTATAGTTAATGCCACAAAAGAACTAAGGGAAACATTGTTTGTAATCATGTCTTAATATTTATTGCATGGATACAATATTATCTCTATGGCACAGAATCTCATATATACACTCATCCAACAATCATTTCCTTACATTCAAAGATCTTACACCTCAATGGAGAAGATGTATACATGCATGAACATAAGTCTAAATACTTAAAAGAAATATAAATAATATTATGGTACAGGAAGGAAGAAAGAACAATGCAAATGCCCCCAAAGATGTGGAAAGTCTTCCTAGAGTGAGAGATCTTTCAACTGGTGCTTGAAAGATGAGAGCAGTGTTCAGAGCTCCATGTACCCCTGAAAAGAAGAGTGATGCCATATAGGAGCAATATATGTGACTATACATTGATTCCATAATGGGAAATGATGGTATGAAGGGAATATTCTGATCAAATTTACAATGGAAGGTCTTGAATCTCATGGTGAGAAATTTAAACCACATTTTATAGCTAATGAGGAACTGTCGAAGAAAGTACAATGAGGGAGTAAAAGAATACATAGAATATTTATTACGTATACCAGTAACTCTTAAGACCGCATGAAGCATTGAACATTGAGAGACTTTCAATAGTCAAAGGAAAAGAGGAAAAGAAGGCAGGAAAATCAGTTATTAACTGATTGCAGTAGCCTTAGTGAAAACTCTTTCCAGAGTATCATTAGAGTGAAAGGAAGAGTCAGAATTTAGAGACATTTAGGAAATGACATTAATAAATTTTGATGATGCAAAGGATGAGATGAATGTGAAAATCAGACATAACTATCTCTCTGATGTGAAGAATTTGAGAAACAAGACAGAGGATCATAGGGGAAGGGAGGGAAAAATGAAACAAGATGAAACCAGGGAGGGAGACAAACCATAAGAGACTCTTAATCTCACAAAACAAACTGAGGGGGGCCAGTGGGAGGGGGATCAGGAGAGGGTGGTGGGGTAATGGACATTGGGGAGGGTATGTGCTATGGGGAGTGCTGTGAAGGGTGTAAGCCTGATGAATCACAGACCTGTACCCCTGCAGCAAATAATACATTATATGTTAATATAAAAAAATCAGACATAACTGTGGCTAAGGTTGCTCATTATCTTTCAGTTTTGCTTCTCTTTTTCTTATTTTATACAGTGTCCCATATTTTAGCTGGACGTATTACCACCCAGCTAACAGATTATATTTTCAAGTCTCCATAGCTGGGTGTGGTCATAGATTTAAATTCAGGCCTGTGAGGCCTAAGTGCAACTTCTGAAATTTGTCCATGGAGGAGAAATGTTTCCCTCTCCCATTTTTTCCTTCCAGATGCTGTGATACGGATGGGATATGCTACAGTACCACCGACCCATCCCATACTCTGAAGTGGAAGCCAAGTGCTGCCCATGCTGCCTGTCATTGTGAGGAGCAGGAAAGTGGGAGTGAGTCACTGGTGATGGTGGGGCATCCTAGGAATGCGTGCTTCTGGCTGCTTTTCACCTGACACACAAATAAAGGTACAAGTATCTTTTTGTCATTCGCGTCTTTTTTTTTTAAGATTTCATTTATTTATTTTACAGACAGAGATCCAAAGTAGGCAAAGAGGCAGGCAGAGAGAGAGGAAGAAGCAGGCTCCCCACTGAGCAGAGAGCCCGATGCGGGGCTCGATCCCAGGACCCTGGGATCATGACCTGAGCCGAAAGCAGAGGCTTTAACCCACGGAGCCACCCAGGTGCCCCTGTCATTTGCGTTTTAACTTTTTATATGATATACACCTAAGCTTATCCCTGACTGATTCAGTGACGTGAGATGTCATATTTGAGAAATTACAGAGTTGTCAGAGTAGACTCAGTTGCATTTTAATAATAAACAGCCCCCAAATTTCAGTGGCTCAAATCAACAGTGTTTTTTTTCTTGCTCTGTCACATGGCCATGTCTTTCCTTAAGCGAACGTGGAAATGGCATCCTCTTTGTTCACGGAGGGACAAGAGAACCAGAAATATTGGTGAACACCATTAGTATTTACCATAGATTTTTGAAAAATGATGATGTCGTTAACCAGAAAGAGAAAGGAAGGAAGGAGGAAGAAGGTAGAAATAATGAATTTAATTATGGCTATCTTGCCCATGGAATTCAGGTTCTTTGCTTGGACTGTAAAACTGGAAATATGGATCTGGAATCTGAGTGCCAGTGGGAGTGAGGCTGAGATTCATCTATATACATCTAGAATTTGAATCACTGGCTGACAGACTACCTGGAGCCAGCGAGCAGAGAGAAGGTATGTGATAGTATCTTGGAGAATTCCTACATTGAAATGTGCAAAGAAAAGAAAAGCTTCTAGTGAAAGCATGTGAAGACTGGTCAGAAAAGTAGCAGAAAAGCCAGGGCAGAGTAGGGTCCCAGGACCCAAAAGAGAGTTTTGCATAGAAGGGATGTCAAACAAAAAAAGTATAGATTATTCAAGAAAGCAAATTTCAGAGCAGTAGTAGTTGGAGAGCCAGATTGCTGTAAGTCATGAAGCAAGTCGGATGAGGCAACACATATTCTGAAAGTAGCAGTGAGGTGCTTAGAGAATGACAGGGGAAAAAAATAGATTAATAGAACACACCGGAGCCCAGTCAACCTTACAAATGTCTAGGAAGATGCAAATTTTAGGAATTGACATTTCATTGGATAGTTATATAAACTTTATAAGCATCCACTTTAAACCAATATTAAGTATTAAAGCAGCCAACCCCCCTGCATTTATACTGTTATCTGTAAGACTTTCTTTGGCAGAAGCAAAACAGAGCTATGCAAAGGACTCAAATCATTCTACCCCAGTAGGATGATAGTGTGCAGGAAAATAATGCCAAACCCTAGTGGCAAAAAAAAAAAAAAAAAAAAAAAAGTGTGAAAACTCAGTGTAATCCAGAGAGGATCTAGAAACAAGCAATGCCAGTAATCAAGATTGAACGGCTAAACCAATGGGAGCGATTTTCAGCAAGGCTAATAAAGAAGTCTGTGTGCTAGGGATGGTCTTTTGACAGAATCATTTTCCTCCCTGGTCCTGCCTTCCTCTGTATTATCCACCTACCTCAGGCCTAAATCATTTTTACTTAGTAACAGAGTAAATCTTCCTACTTCAGTTACTTTCTCCAACTTATTTTTTTTAGGATTTAATGTATTTATTTGAGAGAGAGAGTGAAAGAGCACAAGCAGGGGGAGTGGTAGAGGGAGAAGGAGAAGCAGGCTCCCTGCAGAGCAGGGAGCACGATGTGGGACTCGATCCCAGGACCCTGGGATCATGACCCGGCCGAAGGCAGACACTTAACCATCTGAGCCACCCAGGCACCCTCTCCAACTTATTTTTTACTGAGCATATAACAGAAGTGTAACATTGAGGTCTTGAATAATAAATGTATAAATTATGGGCAAATCTGAAGTGGTAGACAGTAAATATACTTATACAAGTCCAAATTAAATTTTACTCACATAAGGCAAAATCATGCCTGATGTGTGTGGCAGCCTGAAAAATTAATGATCAATGAAAAATTGGAAGTGTAATGGATTACTTAATGGAGAGCAACAGTTATAGACTCTAGGTGAATCAAGCTGAGTTTTCTTTTCTTTTTTTTTTTTAAGATTTTATTTATTTATTTTGAGAGAGAGCACAAGTGGGGGGAGTGGTGGGCAGAGGCAGAGGGAGAATAAGGCTCGCCACTGAGCAGAGAGCCCAGTGCAATAGAAGGCTTAACCCCAGGACCCTGTGATCATGACTTGAGCTGAAGGCAGATGCTTAACCCACTGAGCCACCCAGATGCCCCTCAAGCTGAATTTTCTGTTTAATCTTATGAAAATCTTTTCCTGTTGAAAGCATTAAACAATATCATTATTTACATGTTACGATTAGAGGAATCATTTAAGAACTAATTTTGAATTTAATTTCTGTAGCTATCTATATTTTAACTTATTTGAGAAACTGAATCACATATCCAGGTTCTTTCAGTAGCAAATTTATAAACTACACCCTGCCTTACTTTGAAGCAAATTTGAATTAAATAATTTTACCTTGTAAAAATAATGAGATCTCTGGGAAAAAAATTACAGTACATATTATATTAAGATAGAAGGAAATACTAATATCTTCCAAAGTGCTTAGTAACCATCACTAAGGAAACAATTCAGAGAGCCTATTTGTTGAGCTAACAGAAATATGTAATAGTCACAAACACATACACATAACCCTAACAGGGTTATATGCAGTCATTCTAAATATCGCCACTCTGAAATATCCATATTTAATGCAGTAACTGTTCAGCAAAATTTGTTTCCTAAATGAGAAATTCTCTTTCATTGGTCTTGAGAGTGTTTAAAAAATTAACTGAAGTTAATTATATAGAAGCATGATCTTGAATCAGGCTGGGAATGGTTGTATGCCATGAGCTAAATTGGTACCTGAAAACAACCTAAACAGTATATTGCTAAAGAAGCAGCTTATATTGGGGTTGAAAAAAGAAAAATGTGGTATGCTTTCAGGTTTATCATTGATTTTGTGCACTGCCTTCTTCAAGTTGCTTCATTGGTTTGTTTTGATTTGATTCATCTAAACTGTCATGGTAATACATACACCCTAAGAATAAATGTATCCCCTGATTGATTCCTCAGTAAAGCCTCCAAATTGCAGTTAAGATGTGCCATGGTATTAGTGAGAGGGGGACTTTACCAAAACACTGTGTCCAGAACTAATATGAGCCACTGATGAGTGGCAGGAAAACCAAATGAACTGCAATTCTTTGTAAGACAGAAGACAGGAAGAGCCACTGGGAAGGAGACACAGAGTGTATTGTTGTGGGCTATGGTATTTCAAGCGGTATAGCAGATTAAAAGAGTGAATGTGGATGAATATAAAAAATAGGACATGAACATGGGGAGAGAAGTTTTTAATTCTTACCAGGAGAACTTTGGAAAGTATACTATGAGAGAATTTAGAAAGAGGACACCCTTTCTCTGTTTCCCTGTTTGTAAATTAGCAGGCATATTTTTGTGGAAAAAGTATTTCAGCTTTGGAGGTGGTGGTTCCTGTTCTCATTCTTGTTCCTCTTCCTTCCCTTTCCCCCCCAAAATATCGAATAGCATTGATTCTCTCTGGTAATTCTCTGTTTACAAGATCTTCATTACTGGGGAACTAATTGTGTCATTGAACAGATAGGTGATTAATTACTGTGACCAGATAAAATCTGAAGACGATCTGTTTCTCTACAGAATTTCACCCTTGTAGGCTCTTTCTGGGTAATACTGAAAGCAGATTGCATTTTTAAAACATTTTTTTAAAGATTTTATTTATTTATTTGACAGAGAGAGAGATCATAAGTAGGCAGAGAGGCAGGCGGAGAGAGAGGGGGAAGCAGGCTCCCTGCTGAGCAGACAGCCCGATGTGGGGCTCGATCCCAGGACCCTGAGATCATGACCTGAGCTGAAGGCAGCGGCCCAATCCACCGAGCCACCCAGGTGCCCCCAGATTGCATTTTTTAAATGACAAGTTTTCAAGTGATAAAAGAAATGAGTTACCCTTTGAAGCAGAGATTCTTAATCAGGCAGGTAATGTAAACGAGTGAGACAGTCTGGGTGAGGACCACAAGGGGCTGTAGACTATAGAAAGTTGGAGAGGGTGTCCCTGTTCAAAGCAGATACCATGCCAGCTGATTGTTGCCATAATGGAATTAAGTTCTGGTTTGCCAGATCTTCCAGTTTTTAAAGGCAAAACAAAAATCTGACTGTATGTAAAAATCCCTTGGTTTTTAAAAGAAAATTTTCCAAAGAATGTAAAACATAATACCTCATCCAAAGAAAATACATTTCTGCACCCAGTGTAGCCAGCTGACAGGCTGCTAGCTTATTACCTCAGCTTTGAAGACAATTTTGTTTTAGATTTTTAAATACACTAGAAAGAGATCAAAGTCTTTTTATCTTCAATTCAAAAAGCAGTTATTAAATGTACAATTTAGGCATGACAGTGTCCTGTCTTAAAGTTACTGAGGTATTGTGAAGTACACAAAAAAATGGTTAAGGTTTGACTACAGGCTTTGAAGGATTTCTGAGAAGTGAGCCATACATATCAAACTAAAAACATAAAATCATAAAATGAATCCCAGCAGTCATGTTGCCTACTTCACTATGTATTTTTCAAAAAATTTCAGTGGCAAATTAATCTGTTTAAAATCTCTTTGAGGGGCACCTGTGTGGCTCAGTGGGTTAAAGCCTCTGGCTCTGGCTTTCTGCTCCGTGGAGAGCCTGCTTCCTCCCCTCTCTCTCTGCCTGCCTCTCTTGCCTACTTGTAATCTCTGTCTGTCAAATAAATAAATAAAATCTTTAAAAGAAAAAAAAATCTCTTTTAAAAAATCTGCTCTCAATGTGATCTTACGTCCTATCATATAGAAGCAAATGGCTACTTCTATATAATGATAGTTTCTTGATTCCGGGAATTTTTATTTTCTGAAGAATCGAAGTCAAATACCATCCTATCCCTTAAAGGAGGCTTGTCGGATTATTTCAAATTTGTTTTTTTAATGTATTTGAGAGAGAGAGAGTGAGAGCAAGGGTGAGCCTGGCAGGGGGGGAGGCAGTAGGAGAGAGAGAATCTTTAAGCAGACCCCATGCTGAGAGCAGAGCCCAATGCAGGGCTCAATCCCACTACCCCGAGATCATGACCTGAGCCGAAACCAAGAGTTGGATGCTTAACTGACTGCACTACTCAGGTGCCCCTGATTATTTCAAAGTTCTAAATTCAGTATTCAGTGTTCTAACATGTGCTAGATTTTTAGGAGATTTGAATAACTTCTAAGCAAGGAGAATTTCCTGCTGAGTTGACGTGACTGCAAAACAGTGAAACCTTCTCCTAGTAAGCAGAAGAAAATTCATCTTAGACTAGTTGACTTCAACTAAGGGCCATGGCAGTTGGGTAGCTCATTTGTAAGTCTTTCTTTTTATAGTTAAGTGGGGAAACAGGATTAAAGGGGATGAGCAATTGTCAGGTGGCACAGAGAGTTGGAAGTGTTCGACAGACTGGGAAGGGCCTCTGTAATTTTTCTTCCCCCAGAATATAGTGTGAAGCATATCTAGGTGTCACTCCAGTCCTATGCTCTTTCTTCAAAATCCATCAGATAGCAACTTAATAACTAATTGCTAAATATCTAGTATGTGTCGAGGGTTTTATAGGGTCTAGTAAAAGTATGATCTCTAGAAAGAGAGTTAACGTGTACTCAGGTAGGCGAAATGAGCTTTTAAAAAAGAGTAAGACAAAGCATTGAAGAAAAATAAAAGGCAAAAGCAAGTTGGTAAAGTGCTAATGTGCTTCTCAGTACTTGCAGTACTTGGTGAGCTATAGAAATGAGATGCGAGTGGGTGGCTTCGTGGTGGATATGGAATCTGATGGGCTTGGAGGACTAGAAAGGGAGAACATTCCAGGTGGAGAAAGTAGGTGAGGGGAAGTGGGAAGGGTATGCTTATCCCCACTTGCTCAAGCCTCCACTTTCAGTTTGAAATCTAATAGATTCATCAGTGCTAACAAGGCTCAAGGGCCAGGTCAATATTCCCTTCCCACATTATTTAATATAAGTGCACTTTTCCTTGGCCATAGAACTTCGTCTCCCCAAGTATCAGTGGCCAAGTTTCTAGGAATATATGTTTAGATTCAGGCCTCCTAACAACTGTGCACTTTGCCTATCCTCTCCAACTCTGCCCTCCATCCCTACCCAAGCCTGGAATGCTTTAGGTAAAAAAAAAAAAAAAAAAAAAAAAAAAAAAAAAAAAAAAAAAGATAATAGTAGTAGTAATGTCAAGAAACTAGTTCTTGTTTACAGTGTTGAGCAAACTTTAACAAATATACTCCTGTCCTTCTCTCCCAGAGCATTTCATTGTCAACAATCCAGTCTCAGAAATTATTATTTGGAGAGGGAAAAAGAAAAATGATTGTATCAATCATTACCTCATAGAATTTGGCTCTGGGTCTTTATTCTAGAGACTAAAAGTACAGATGTGTATTTGGAAGAGAAGACATGACAGGTAATCCTTAGAGTGAAACCAATTTTTTTTTAACACAATCTGAGGACAGAATGGTGTGACTCTATGTAGATCTCCTTCTAGTTATTTTGGGTTTTGAGCAGATTTAAATAATATCCAATATTATGTTTATCTCATGATCAATTTAAATAGGCAGAATAGGAGTTTGTAACAAGTGTAATACACAAGCACACACAAACATACACACACACATAACTAGGTTATACCTACGTGCCCATTTAGTTCACTACTGGTGGGTTCTTTCATTTAAAATATGCCCCCTTCTGTGCTCAGTATCCTGGCTGCTGGGCTTCTAATCATTGCATTTCTATCTGCTGCTTTGTTTTGTTTTCATTGACCAACTTTGTTTTAAACAAGTTTCATTTTCACTGCTTAAGGTATCATACAATGCATTTTCTTCCTCTTTAGAAGACTAGACATCAAGTATTATTGGTAAATTTATGCATTATTAGCAACTCAGTGAATTTATTTTCAGCCTCTGAGATCTTCAGAGCTATTTAAGATGCAGAAAAAAATGTTTATTTTTACTTATGTGAATAAAAAAAATCACCACAACTTTTAAATAGTAGCTGAAACTTTAAGTTTTATGCCTTCAAGGCTGTAAATTTCAATTATTCCCTTTATCCATATGTACAAAGAGATGAGTGAAGTGGTATAATTAAAAGCACCTGCCATTAAAAAAAGAAAAAAAAAAAGCTCTACATTCTTCTCGTTTGAATGTGGTCTATGCGTAGTCCTGCCTGAATCAGTAAAGAAAAAGAAGGCTAAAAGGAGTACTCAAAAAGAGTCATCAGGCAGTCCCTGAGAAGAAATGAATATTTATGGCCCATAATCATCCTTTCTAACATTCATGTCATACCATATAGTTACTTTGGGAATTGTGGAATAAAAGGAAAGAAATGGAGGCAGGAAATAAGGACCCTTGTCCTCCATTTGTTACTTCTTAATTTCTTTAACTTCCCCCAGTGTCTTTATCCATATGTGTAAAATTAGGGGCTGAAATACGAACTCTAAGTTTGCCTTAGCTCCACATTCTCTGCCTCACTTGTTAATCTAAATACATGGTGGCAGTTTTTTCACATTTGGCTCTGCAAAGCTCCAGTAGTCATGAAAAGCAATTGGTCATGAGAGGCTATGTATGTAAAAGGAATAAAGGGACAGGAGCTGTCTGAGAGTCAGACATCCCTGAGGCAAGTTTCTCCTGAGCCATAGTTACATCAGCTGTAAAACAGAGTGTTTTGGCTTCACAGGACTAAGGGGATGACTTGTGGGAAAGCATTTAGTTTGGTGTCTGGCACTGAGCTCATTATCAGGATTTTCGGCTTATGGCACATTCCTGATACATGGAAAACCTTTATTAGAACTTCCGGGGCGGGGGGGACCTGGGTGGCTCAGTGGGTTAGGCCTCTGCTTTCGGCTCAGGTCATGATCTCAGGGTCCTGGGATCGAGCCCCGCATCGGGCTCTCTGCTCGGCAGGGAGCCTGCTTCCTCCTCTCTCTGCCTGCCTCTCTGCCTACTTGTGATCTCTCTCTGTCAAATAAATAAATAAAATCTTAAAAAAAAAAAAAAAGAACTTCCAGGGGCCTAGCAAGGAAAGATTAACCATGAATTAGCTGGAGCATAGATTAATTAGACTTTAGAGTTTGAAGGGACGTTTGTAGTCTTTTGGTCCACCCCTCTTACCATATACTGAAGGAACAGGATCTCCCAAGTTTTGGTGATCTGTTAAGGTCATTCAGTGGTTTATTTGCAAAGCCAGGAGTAGAAGTCTGACCTCCTAACTCCCAGTCCACGGTAGGTTTTTTGATACAGCTAAATTTTAGAAACCTGGAAGGACTGGCTATAACAATGTAGCTTTGTTTGGTTTGATATCCTGATACTTTTTTCTATCCATGTAATACCTAGGGTTTTTGTTGTTGTTTTTTTTCTTTTTGTTGTTGTTTGCTTATGAACAATTAAGGTGGTGCCTGGGGTTTACCTGGAAAGCGTAAAAGTAGCCCTTCACATAGGGCTCCCAGGAATTTCCTCATGACCCCAGTGAAAAAGTCTGAGCATAAGAAAATGGGTTAGGTCGTTGGTAACATGGCTCACGTCCGCAGAGTTCAGCTGATGCTCTGAGGGATACTGGCTCAACTCACTGCCTACACTCACGCAGTTGTTACTTTGCTGATACCACCATAGGACTCTCCATATAAAGTGCCCACTTGAACTGCATTCTCTCTGTTCCTCATCTGTACAGTGTTTTTGTACAGTAAAGCCAATCTGGGAGCTATTGTTCTCTGCCAACATTTGAGTTATACACTGGACTTGTAAGTTTTAAATTAGAATGCTCTCATTCATGATAGTTTCTTCAAGTTTGTCTTGCCATGCTCAGGAGGAACTTTCCTTGCAAGCAGCATGGGATGGCAGGAAGATAAAGCTGGGCAGCTGCCCAAGCCAGAAACCCAAAAGAAGGAAAGGCTCACACGGGCAGACCCTAAACCTGCACTCACCTCCTGTGACTCTGAACTGGGAATGCAGCTCCCAAAAGTCATAGGGTCCAGAGCCAATCATATAGCTTACCAGTTACATTGGGACCTCTATTACAACACATTCTGGACTTCAGGCCATCAGACTGAAATAACAATTAACATCTCTTAAAGGATGAAAGAAGGTCCTGAAAGTCAACTTTCAATTTGTGAAATACAAATGTGAGAGAGTCTCACACATCTTGGCTTGATGATGGTAGAAGAGTTCTAAACCAACTTGTATAAATAGGACTTTTCTTCTTCATGGCAGCTCTTGGTAGAGGGTATACTAGAGAGGGCTCAAGACCAGGAAGGAAGTACCAGGGCTTGTTTATTCTTAGGTAAATTTCTTATATTCAGTTTCTGAAACTCAGTTTCTGAGACTCAATTTCTGAATCCTTATTTTTACTTCATTTATACTTATTGTATAAGAATAACAGTGCTTATAAAAACACTTTGGATATCAACCCAAAGAATATGAAAATACTAAATCTAATAGATGGATGGATAAAGAAGATGTGGAATACACACACACGTGCACACTATATATATATATATATATATATATATATATATATGCATATATATACATATACACACACAATAGAATATTACTCAGCCATCAAAAATAAAATCTTGGATTTACAACAGCATGATGGAACTAGAGGGTATAATGCTGAATTGAAAAAGTCAGAGAAAGATAAATACCATATGATTTCACTCATGTAAAATTTAAGAAACAAAACAAATGAACAAAGAAAAAAAGAGACAAACCAAAAAAACCCAAAAAAACAAAAAAACAAAAAAAACAAAACCCAGACTCTTAACTGTAGAGAACAACTGATGGTTACCAGAGTGGAGGTGGTGGGGGGCTGAGTGAAATAGGTGGTGGGGATTAAGGAGGGCAATTTTTGTGATGAGCACTGGGTGAGATATACAATTCTTGAATCACTATATTGCACACCTGAAACTAATATAACATTGTATATTAACTTTACTAGAATTAAAATTTACATTTTTTTAAAATAAAGAACTTCCATATACCCTTCACCCATATTCCTCAGTTGTTAAAACTTTACTGGGTCTCTACTGCAGAGAGTAGAGTAGTGGTTACTAGGGGTTGGGGGTTGAGGAAATAAGGAGATGTTGGTCAGAGGATACAAACTTCTAGTTATAAGATTAATAAGTTCTGGGAATCTAATATACAGCATGGTGATTATAGTTGATAATTTTGTATTATATACTTGAAAGTTGCTATGAGAGTAGATATTAAATGTTCTCACCAAAAAATGATATTATGTGAAAAAATAAAAATAAATAAATACACTTTGGAGATAATAAAATCCATATAAATATGAAAATTTACTCTCCATCACAACAAAATCAGTTATAGACTTCTTGCTTTCTATAGCTAGGTTCTGGTTAGACCAGTGTTCAGATCAGTAAGCAGTAATTAATATTAGTATTAGATTCCATTTATTGATATTAATTATAATGGTACATTATTATTAATATTTCCTCCTACCAATAACTCTCTGAATCTCTGCCCATTCACCAGTTACTGCAGTCATTGTTTTCATTCAATATATATTTTTGAGTGCCTTTTTTGTATAGGTACTGTTCTAAGCAGCTGTATCACTTACCAGGACAACTACCCTCATTAAGCTAACATTCTAGCAAAGGAATGAAAGTAGGGGAAGATGAGAAATATAATAAATAAGAACATTTTACAGCAGATAGTGGTAAGTTTTATTTTTTTATTTATTTTTTAAGATTTTATTTATTTATTTATTTTACAGAGAGACAGAGAGCATAAGCAGGGGAAGTGGCAGGCAGAGGGAGAGGGAGCAGCAGGCTCTCCACTGAAGAGAGAGCCCGATGCGGGGCTCGATCCCAGGACCCTGGGATCATGACCTGAGCCGAAAGCAGAGGCTTAACCCACTGAGCCACCCAGCAGCCTCAGACAGTGATAAGCTTTATAGGAAAAGGTATTATAGGAAAATTTTAGTATAAATACAAATTGTATTATAGAAAAAAAGAAAAAGTGGAACAGAACAGGGAGAATGAAGAGAGTCAGAATTGGGGGCGATTTTAAATACGGTGATAAGAGGTGGCTTTTTTTATTAAGGTGACATCTGAGTAAAACTCAAGTTGGTCAGGGCATTGCTGTTCTTATACCTGGGGAAGAGCAGGTTCTAAGCAGAAAGACTAGAGAAGGATTACAGAGGTTTGGGTCATAGAAGATCTTATAGGTGGTTTCAAAGATGTAGGCCTTTATTCTGAGGAAAGAGGAGGTTGTTGAATGGTTTTGTGCACAGGAATCTTGTTTTCTTAGTATCACTCTGAATGCTCTCTTGAGAATTGACCTTTTTATTTTAGGGAAACAGGGATGGCCACAGGAATCTCCGTTAAGAGGTAACTGCAGGAATCCAGGAGCAAATGGAGGTGGCTCATCACACGTTGTAGAGATACATACACTCCCGATTGGGGAACCTGTGGCAGCTCGGCTGACACAGTTGCTTTGCTAATGATTGCATCTTTATTTAGGGCTCCCTTATTCTTCGGACCAGGTTAAGGTTGACTTTTAAGTGTTGCTTAAAAGTCTAGAGTTGACTTTTAAGGTATATCCTGAGGTAAGAGAGATTGTAAGACATTTCTATTGGCAAATACCCAAAGTATTGGCAATACTGTGGGTAGGTAGAATCTTTCCCTAATTTATAACCTTGAATTTGAAAAGTTAAAAAAAAAAAAAGCAAATAAGTGAAACCATATGATAGTTGACTCTCTCTGCTTGACTTATTTCACTCAGCATAATCTCTTCCAGTCCCGTCCATGTTGCGTCCATGTTGCTACAAAAGTCGGGTATTCATCCTCTCTGATGGAGGCATAATATTCCATAGTGTATATGGACCACATCTTCTTTATCCATTCGTCTGTTGAAGGGCATCTTGGTTCTTTCCACAGTTTGGCGACGGTGGCCATCGCTGAAAAGAAATAAAAAAATAAATAAATTAAATTAAATTAAAAAAAAAAGAAACTAAACTATCTACTTTAGAGGGACAAAGCTGAGATGCCTCATTTTTCAATCCTGTTGTTCAAATAAGGCAAATGAAACTCTGTATCATTTACCTTCTCCATGGGATAAGACACCTGGGGATGGTCCTCCTGATCTTAATGGGAAAAGACACCCAAGGACTACCCTCCTAAGCTCCAAGGGACATAGAATACAATCAACCTGCAATCCAATTAAACTTAAAAAAAAAAAATTAGCAAACAACATCTGGATGACACAATTGATCAGAGATGTATTCTCAAAAAAGATCTTGATCAAAAAGGGTAAATGTGAACGAATTTCAATCTAAAATGAAACCAGAGCACTAAAATGGAAAATCTCATGCATGAGTCCTGAGGAAAACAAAACTTAAGGACTGAGAGGCTGATTTAAATAGAGCCTACTCTAAACCTTCAACAGACTCACCTGTAGCTTGCTACAATTTGCATGTCTGGAATTGTCATTCCTCTGCTATTCCCAAATAAACTCATCTTTTTGACAACTCTGGAAAAAAAAAAAGCTCTAATAGGGGTCTTGCCATCAAGTACTTTTTCCAAGTCACATGATCTTCTCTAAGAAAAGAAATTAGTGAAAATTAGTGGTAGAGTATGACCTCACTAGATACAATATGACTTCTATCTGTAAGAAATTGCAGAGATTACTTTTTTATGACTGGGGCTTGTGTCTGTGCCTTTTTCTTGCAGATTTTATTGAGGAGAAAAAGATAGTTATATTGTTATATTATTTTCAGTATTGATGTGGGTATAAAATAGAGTTATTTCAAAACTACTTTGAAATGAAAAAATCACAATTTTCAAGCCCTATGTCTTCCAACTAAATGAGAGAGCTATGATTGTGAACCTACCTTTACCTTTTCAAATATATATATATTAATAACATTTAATCATATGTTAAATATTTATTTTGTATATATTTATATTATATAAATTAGATATATGCTATAATTTTACCATGAGATGATTTAAACATTATTATAGTACTTTTGTAAATTTTGTAAGTAACCTAATTTATTAGCATTATATACTTTTGTCTTTCAGCTTTTTAAAAGCAGTGAGATTTTTGAAGTGTTTAAATTTATCACCTTTAAATTTTCACTAAGAAAAAGAAGCCAAATAATAATAAAAAAAATAAACCAACCCTTGATATTTTAAGACCTAGGACATAATTTTCTTCCAGTAAAACAAAAGTGCAGGAGGGCATTTATTCTCATGTCAAAGCAGACTAACCTCCTTGGTTAAAGGTCTTTATAATTTTTTAGGTAAGTATGTTGACAGGGTTTTATCAATTAAGAAAGAGCTATGAAAGTAGACATACCCTGTGAATTTCTGAGTGTAAATATTTCATATCCCTCTAAATCCCAGTTTGTCTGTCTTCTTTCTCCCCAATTAAATCACCTTCTTGAGATCTTCAAACAAATCTTGTGCCAGGTAACCATGAAGTTCAGAGCTGCATCTGTCCTTAAAGTTAGTCTATACATATTATGCCAGAATCTCTCTAGCTTCTCACTAGATATTTAATCCTAATTTATTTTTAGTCCCAATAGCTGACTCATCATGTCTAGTTTTTTGTCCTGCTCAGGTCAGGGAAACAGATACATGGCAAAACAGGTCTCTCTAGCTTCCTCGATTAGTTGGATTTTTCTTTAGTGCTGTTCACCAAATGTTTCTAATTCCTTACCTTCCAAACCTATGGTAAAATTGTAGTTCTTTACTTCCTTAGAAATTAGTTATGGGGGGTCATTGAAAGATTTAACTAAGTGTGAGACAGGAATCCATCAAAATCCTAGAGGAGGACACAGAAAGCAATCTCTTTGACCTCAGCTGCAGCAACTTCTTACTACACACATTTCCAAAGGCAAAGGAAACAAAAGCAAAAATGAAATACTGGGACTTCATCAAGATAAAAAAAAAAAGTTTGCACAGCAAAGGAAACAGTCAACAAAGCTAAAAGGCAACCTACTGAATGGGAGAAGATATTTGTAAATGACATATCAGATAAAGAGCTAATATCCAAGATCTAGAAAGAACTTATCAAATTCAACACCCAAAAAACAAATAATCCAGTCAAGAAATGAGCAGAAGACATGAACAGATATTTCTCCAAAGAAGACATACGAATGGCCAATAGACAAATGAAAAAATGCTCAACATCACTTGGCATGAGGGAAAAACAAATCAAAACCACAATGAGATACCCCCTCATGCCTGTCAGAATGGCTAAAAATAACAAGTAGGGAAAGAACAAATGTTGAGGATGTAGAGAAAGGGGAACCCTCTTACACTATTGGTGGGAATGCAAGCTGGTACAGCCATTCTTGAAAACAGTATGAAGATTCCTCAAGAAACAAAAAATAGAGCTACCCTATGACCCAGCAATTGCACTACCAGGTATTTACCGCAAAGATACAGATGTAGTGATCCAAAGGGGCACATGCACCCAGAGGTTTATAGAAGCAATGTCCACAACAGCCAAACTGTGGAAAGAGCCCAGTTATCCATCGACAGATGAGTGGATAAAGAAAATATGGTGTGTATACACCCCCCCACACACAATGGAATATTACTCAGCCATCAAAATGATGAAAATTTACCATTTAAATCAATGTGGATGGAACTGGAGGGTATTATGCTGAGCAACATATGTTAATCAGAGAAAGGCAATTATATGGAATTGCCTTTGTGGAATATAAGAAATGGCATATAGGATCATAGGGGAAGGAAGGGAAAAATGAATAGGAAGAAATTAGAGTGGGAGATGAACCGTGAGAGAGACTCTTAACTACAGGAAACAAACCGAGGGTTGCTGGAGGGGCGATGGGTGGGGGCATGAAGTAACTGGGTGACAGGCATTAAGGAGAGCATGTGATATAATGAGCACGGGGTGTTATATACAACTGATGAATTACTGAACTCTACATCTGAAACTAATGATCTATTATATATTGGCAATTGAATTTAAATTTAAAAAGTTAGGTATGGGGGCCATATGGTGGTTAATTTCATGTGTCATCTTAGCTAGTCATAGTCCCAGATATTTGGCCAAATATATTATAGATGTTTCTGTGAAGGTATTTTTCAGATGAGATTAACACTTAATCAGTAGACTTTGAGTAAGGTAGATTCTTCTGCATAATGTGATGGGCCTTGTCCAAACAACTGAAGGTCTTAAGAGAAAGAGGGAATTATGCTAATAGACTGCCTTTGTACTCAAGTTACAACATCAATTCTTTCCAGTCCGCCAGACTATCTTGCAGATTTGGGACTCACCAGTCTCCACAATTGTGTGAGCCAAGTTCTTAAAATAAATCAGTCTCTACACACACACACACATACACACACCCTGTTATTTTCTGAAGAACCCTAATACAGGCCATATGATTTGCTTTAACCATTGAGAAGTATGCAGAAGTGATGTGTATCTGTTCTATTCAGGAACCTCAACCACCAGTGCATGTTTTGCCACGTTCATTTCCATGCCTCAGGAGATGTGAAAGTTGAGCAGAGCTCTAGCCAAACAATGATGGACCTAGCATTTGAGCAAGAATTAAACATTTATTTTTGTAATAACCGATGAGTCGGAGATTTTATGTTACTACACTATAACATATATTTTCCTGACTGATACAACAACCTCTAAATTTACACTTCAAGGTCAGAATTTTCTTCCCTTTCTAGATTTTACCATTTGATTTGATACGATTTTTAACTTTGGCACTACAAGAATTGACATTGGGCTCTTGCAGATACCTGAACCACTTGCTTAATTGTCCATTTGACTCTGAAGAAAACTTGAACTCAAGAATATAAAACTGTAGTGTGTAAACCTGGTGATTCACAGACATGTACCCCTGGGGATAAAAATACAATATATGTTTATAAAAAATAAAAAAAAAATTAAAAAAGAAGAATATAAAACTGTCTAATCCAAACTACACAAATGCTAATCCATCCTCACTTCCTTGGCTCAAAAAAACCAGCTGACCACTCTACACTTATAGAGACTATGAACTTCTCTCTTGCGATATTCTCATCATAAAGGGCCTGAGACTTGAGAACCTGAAGACTATACATAGAATGTTCTACTTGCAGTGATCACAAGATAGGTGCTGTTATTCCAAATTAATGTCTTTCCAGCACTTAGCAAGACTTTAAATAATTCTCTTTTTTTTCCATTAACATGGTGTATTAGTTTTCCATTGCTGCGTAACAAATTACCTCAGGAGTCAGCTGATGAATATTTTAGGGAGGGAGTCAAAGAACTGACAAATTCATATATGTATTTTAGAACTGGCCCCAAGGATTTCCTTGGGGGCCAGTGAAGAAGACACCTGGGGTATGAGTGTATAAGAAAGGAGGTGTGATATAACAACAGGACAGAAGAAAGAGAAATTAAGGAGTCAATCCCATTTATAATCGCAGCCAAAACCATAAGATACCTAGGAATAAACCTAACCAAAGAGGCAAAGAATCTATACTCAGAAAACTATAAAGTACTCACAAAAGAAATTGAGGAAGACACAATGAAATGGAAAAATGTTCCATGCTCCTGGATTGGAAGAACAAATATTGTGAAAATGTCGATGCTACCTAAAGCAATCTACACATTTAATGCAATCCCTATCAAAATGCCATCCATTTTTTTCAAAGAGATGGAACAAATAATCCTAAAATTTTTATGGAACCAGAAAAGACCTTGAATAGCCAAAGGAATATTGAGAAAGAAAGCCAAAATTGGTGGCATCACAATTCCGGACTTCAAGCTCTATTACAAAGCTGTCATTATCAAGACAGTATGGTACTGGCACAAAAGCAGACACATAGATCAATGGAACAGAACAGAGAGCCCAGAAATAGACCCTCAACTCTATGGTCAACTAATCTTCGACAAAGCAGGAAAGAATGTCCAGTGGAAAAAAGACAGCCTCTTCAACAAATGGTGTTGGGAAAATTGGACAGCCACATGCAGAAAAGTGAAATTGGACCATTTCCTTACACCACACATGAAAATAGACTGAAAATGAATGAAGGACCTCAAAGTGAGAAAAGAATCCATCAAAATCCTTGAGGAGAACACGGGTAGCAACCTCTTCAACCTCAGCTGCAGCATCTTCTTCCTAGGAACATCGCCAAGGCAAGGGAAGCAAGGGCAAAACTGAACTATTGGGACTTCATCAAGATCAAAAGCTTTTGCACAGCAAAGGAAACAGTTAACAAAACCAAAAGACAACTGATAGAATGGGAGAAGATACTTGCAAACGACATATCAGATAAGGGCTAGTATCCAAAATCTATAAAGAGCTTAGCAAACTCAACAAGCAAAGAACAAAGAATCCAATCAAGAAATGGGCAGAGGACATGAACAGACATTTCTGCAAAGAAGACATCCAGATGGCCAACAGACACATGAAAAAATGCTCCACATCACTCAGCCTCAGGGAAATACAAATCAAAACCACAATGAGATACCACCTTATACCAGTCAGAATGGCTAAAATTAACAAGTCAGGAAATGACAGATGCTGGCGAGGATGTGGAGAAAGGGGAACCCTTCTACACTGTTGGTGGGAATGCAAACTGGTGCAACCACTCTGGAAAACAGCATGGAGGTTCCTCAAAAAGTTGAAAATAGAGCTACCTTACAACCCAGCAATTGCACTACTGGGTATATTTACCCTAAAAGTAGGGTATATTTACCCTAAAGATACAAATGTAGTGATCTGAAGGGGCACATGCACCTGAACGTTTATAGCAGCAATGTCCACAATAGCCAAACTATGGAAAGAACCTAGATGCCCATCAACAGATGAATGGATAAAGAAGAAGTGGTATATATATATATATATATATGCATAGTATTCCATTTTATATATATATATATATATATATATATATATCCATAGTATTCCATTTTGCACAGCAAAGTTTCCTTTGCTGTGCAAAAGCTTTTGATCTTGATGAAGTCCCAATAGTTCAGTTTTGCCCTTGCTTCCCTTGCCTTGGCAATGTTCCTAGGAAGAAGCTGCTGCAGCTGAGGTTGAAGAGGTTGCTGCCCGTGTTCTCCTCAAGGATTTTGATGGATTCTTTTCTCACTTTGAGGTCCTTCATTCATTTTCAGTCTATTTTCATGTGTGGTGTAAGGAATACATGCATAGTATTCCATTGTATATATATATATACAATGGAATACTATGCAGCTATTAAAAGAAATGAAATCTTGCCTTTTGCGATGATATGGATGGAACTAGAGGGTATTATGCTTAGTGAAATAAGTCAATCAGAGAAAGACAACTATCATGTGATCTCCCTGAGATGAGGAAGTGGAGATGCAACGTGGGGGGTTTGGGGAGTAGGAAAAGAATAAATAAAACAAGATGGGATTGGGAGGGAGACAAACCATAAGAGACTCTTAATCTCACAAAACAAACTGAGGGGGGCTGGGGGGAAGGGGGTCAGGAGAGGGTGGTGGGGTTATGGACATTGGGAAGGGTATGTGCTATGGGGAGTGCTGTGAACTGTGTAAGCCTGATGAATCACAGACCTGTACCCCTGCAGCAAATAATACATTATATGTTTATTTAAAAATTTAAAAATTTAAAAAAAAAGAGAGAGGAGGTGATAGTGCTGGGCAAAAAGATGGCTTATAAACTGTTGCAATTGACCCAGCGTTGGAAAACATTTTCTATAAAAATCAGATAGTAAATATTTTAGGTTTTGCAGTCTAGATAGTGTTTTTGTCACAAAGATTCAACTCTGCTGTTGTAGTGTGAAAGCAGCCACAAATCCTATGTAAACAAATGGATGTGGCTCTATTTCAGTACAACTTTATTTACAGAATCAGGTGGCAGGCTGGATCTAAGCCACAGGTTGCTGTTTGCTGATCCCTGTAAGAGACCATCACAGCACTAAAGCAATGGCAGTGGGGATGAACAAGTGGTGGAGGTGACTGACTTAATTACATGTGTTTTGAGCACCCTGTTCTCTCCTTTAGACACAGGAAATAGGCATGAACAAAATAGACAAAATCCCTTCCCAAATGGAGTTTTCATTTTAGGAAAATTAAAAACACAAACATTATACCATAAGGTTTGCCCGTTAGCAAGGAAAGATAAAAATAAGTTGGGGAGAGGGACAATAGTAAATAGCTAATTCAATTCATGAAAATCCATTGTACCTGGTCAAGGACTGTGCAAAGAACATGGTAATTATTAGAGAAAGCTTCCTCAGTTATACATGGACTCATTTTTTTGTCTGCATACATATGTTATAGGGTGTTTTCTACTTGATTTAATATCTATAAAATAATCACCATTTGTAAGAAAATATTTTCCTTTGAATTGTCTAAAAGCTTCAGTAGAGAAGGAATTTTGCACAAAGATGAATAAAATGGCTGTATACTGAATAACATAAGAGCCACTCAACAAAGAATAATAAAACAGATGATCCTATCTAGAGATATTAAACATGCAGTCATTCCTCTGGGTCAAGTGGCAATTTCCACAGAAAGACTAGATGATTTCTTGTCCCTTTATGGAAAATGTGAAGAGAGTTTCAATTTGTTAGGAACATTATATTCACTCTTTTTTGTTTACCTTTGCATTTGAGTTGTCCCACTTCCTGAGGTGGCCAAATGTAGAGGAAGTCTGGAGAAAAATTTGTCACCAGTGATGACCCTTAGGTTCCAATATTTTCAGTAAGGTGCTCCCAACCTAGTACCCATAATTGGAATTGGTATGAGAAATCGTGCCATGCCGGAGGGGGTGGGGGTGGGGGAGGGGAGTGTGGGGAGCACCTGTGGAGGTAGAATAGGAAAGATATCATCAAGGGGGAAGAACTCAGAGTAAAGAGCTAAGAAGATAAAATTAACTGCTGTAGTTGCTACTGCAACTAGATATCTGGGGTCTCTTCTGGTTTCCTCCATGCTATCTGAACTCCTAACTGTTGCGGTATCTGCATGTACCTTTTAAGACTCAGAGAGCTGACCTCATCCCAAATCCAGTTGTGGATTCTGACCCATCTATCTGCAGGTTTCTCAAATTCCCCAGATTGTAAAACTCACCTGAAAGTCTTTTTAAATAAATAGATTATCAGACTCTTCTATTGAAATTCTGATTTAGTAGGTCTGAGTTGGGGGTCTCATAAATCTGTGTTTTTAGCGACACATCAAGTCTTTCCTGCCATTAGGGAAGTTGTAATAGATGCGGATTTAACCTTACTAGTTCAGGGCAAAACCCTGGCTTGTATCAGTCCAGGGCTGGGCTGGTGACTTAAATTGGTCCAAGATGGCTGATAGGAAGATCTTTAATTTCAAACCTTTTGAGAGAGAATTTTTTTCCTACTATTCTTGCTGAACGAAAAGATATGTAGCCTCAGTTGTTGATAGCAACCATCTCAGGAAAGCAAAGGGTGACTAGCCTTTGGCTGAAGTTGGTGTGTATTTCTGAGAGCAGAAAAAGAAAAGAAACAAGAGATCATAATAACAAAAGGAGCCATAAGTCAACTAGCTCTGAAGCCCACCCTGCCTCTGGACTTTTGCTACATGACATTCAATAACCTTATTTGTTAAGTAAGTTGTATTTTCTATTCCTTGGTGGTAAAAACATTCTGATTGATACACCTACTTGTGTTTTTTTTTTCTTTTCAAGATATATGCTTTTGGCACTAGAAAAAGAAAAATGTAAGAATGGTATTTCTCAGTCTATTGCTATTATCATGTAAAATGATAATAAACTATTAGTTTATATCATATTTCTCTGATAATAAATTTAGCACCTAGAGAAGAATTATCAGTTTTTTACAATTATGTCATGAACATCATCTCAGGATCAGTTTCTACAACTTTGTGTCTTTTTGTTAACTTTTTGGTTAATAAATACACAGAGGTATGCCTATTTGAAAATAAGTTTAAAGCTAAAACCAGTTGAATACTAAAGTAAGTTATCTCCAGTCTATAGTTTTAAGGATGAGATTTAACTTCCCTGTGGCAAAGTGAAATGTTTATAAAAATATTCACATATACATGTGATGCTCATTTTAGCTGTGACACAACTTTGAGAGCATAGTCTGTTGGCTCTGGATGAGATATATGTCACATTTCTAGATCTGTATCTATAACCACTACATACTGCTAGTGGGCAGAGTTTGTTGTGTACTTTCCTCCAGATGTTTTGTATCCAGCAGGTTACACATGAGACTCATAAGTTTCTCTGATGGCAGAAAAGGACTAGAAATCTGACCCCTCCCCAATAAGTGTTATATATATCAATACATCTGCTGGATGGGAGTGTCTGCCAACTGTGTAAAAATTGCAAGGACAATATGTTCTACCTAGGAATAAGGAGTCTGAACCTGTGTGCATATGGAGAGGCAAAGTTTAAGGATTGGAAAGGAATGGTGGTTTTCCATTCTATGTAGAGCATACACCAAGACCCAACCTAGTATCTAACTGCATGTGTACTTCCCAGGGGAAATGGCCCATGTGTGTATGTGCATTTGCTCAAATGTTTTTGTATATACAGGTGACCTACAACACTTTGGGGCCTGTGTAGCTTGGCTGAAGGACACCTTGACTTTGTACAACACAGAAGAAGAGAGGATTCTCCCTCACTTTGAAAGGTTCTGTAGGGTTGCCCCTAGCAGTTAACTAGTGCTGATTAGTTTCCCACACAATCATCACTGATGATATAGTTTTGAAGCCCAACCTCAAGGTGGGTACCTAAATTCCTACTCTCACAATGAGCACTGAGAGTCATTTGGGATGATTTGTAGGCATGGAGTCTCAGAAATAGTTAAAAATGGAAACATTAAGAAAATACTGGAATTCCTGCCAAGCAAGGAGAGGACAGGGAAACACAAGATTTTGAAGGACTAATATAAATATGATTTTATTGGTATTATAAGCTGAGAAAACATGGGACATACTAATTATGCTTACAACACAGGTTGGTACTCTGTGATACTACTCTGTGTAATTTTGACACTTCAAGTTTTCCACAACTCAAATCTTAAAGCTATGAGTTCCCCCTGCTGGAGCTAACACTGTTAGACCAGCAAACTGGGCAATATCCCAAATCCTCATAAGGTTTCAGGTATGAGGTGGGTAAGATTGATAAGTGGTGTAATCCAGTGGAATGAGAACTTCTCATTCTGATCCCTGAATGAGGGAGGGGGGAAGTAGCTAGAAAATGTTCGAAGCAGCTATAAACAGATATCCTAACATACCTCTTTCCCAAACCCCACGAACAGTATTGGAAGAGGGGAAGGAGACAGAAACATGAAAGAATCTCTCATGTAATTTGGGGGTTTCAGTGTAGGTGAGACATCCTTGACAGTGGCATGTGTACACAGCAAATATTATCCAGAAGATTCTTTTTTTAAACTATTACTTGTTTCACTGATATTTTTAAATAAATCTAGCTCTAGATTTATTACACATTGAAATCCAAATTACGAATCTTATAATTTTACTTATTTATATGTTTATTAGTATAGCAAATTTTAACATCAGTTTTAAGGGAGATTTTACAATTTGGTCAATTAAATTCTCTTAAGCAGTTTGAAACTGCACACATATATTTAGTATATTTGGTTTTGTCTTTAAGTACTTTGTCTAACAAGAAAACTTTCCCAAGTGCCAAAACACACCTTGAAAATCTCATGAATTAAATGTATATGTATCTTAGTAATTGGATTGTAACAATTTTAAATCTTTTGAGTATTCCAATAATGTTTTCATGCCTGTTCAAGCATTCTTGTACCTTTCAACCTAAACCTTGTACCTCTAAGTCTAAATCAATAACTTAATTGCATATTTAAATTGGAAGCATAATGCTGATCTTTAGATGTTCTAATATTCTAAATTCTCTTAAAGATTACAAGCAATTAAAGACTATTCCCAAATATAACACAAAATACTAATATTACTGGTTTTGCTTTTACTTTCATTTCTGCTTAAAATGGGGTCCCAGAGGGACGCCTGGGTGGCTCAGTTGGTTAAGTGGCTGCCTTCGGCTCGGGTCATGATCCCAGCATCCTGGGATCGAGTCCCATGTCGGGCTCCTTGCTCCGCAGGGAGCCTGCTTCTCCCTCTGACTCTGCCTGCCACTCTGTCTGCCTGTGCTCGCTCTCTTGCGCGCTCTCTCTCTCTCTCTGATAAATAAATAAAATCTTTAAAAAAAAAAAAAATGGGGTCCCAGAACTGGAAGCATCAGCATCACCTAGGAACCTTCTCAAACTGAAATTGTCATGAGACTCAGGAGTTTATGTTTTAATAAGACCTGTAGGTCCTTCTGATGCATGCTGAAGTCTGATAACTACAGCATATTTAATTCTAAAGCTCTTCAAGTGTTAGGCATTCACCATAAAAATAATTAAACTATCCCAAGTAGCTGAGGTTACTTTTTTGAGTAAATTTTGGATAAAATTCTCAGCTTGCTGAGGTTGTACATTTCCCTCTCTTTCTCTCTCCCTTTCTTTCTTTCTTTCTTTCTTTCTTTCTTTCTTTCTTTCTTTCTTTCTTTCTTTCTTTCTTTCTTTCTTCTTTCCTGGGCAGGAAATGTGGGGTATTAGGTATCTCAGGTGATTTTGCTAATGAAAATGTATTACACTCAGGCACAAATTCATAGTCCTCAAACATATTTATTGCATAGCCGATATCTGCTGGACTCAAATCACACATTAGTTATTTATGAAATCTGAAATAAGTTTGTAATTCCCATCTAAACAGCTTTACCACTTGATCAAACTCAAATCCTTTTTTGCTTGATCTTGGTCTGGACTTTTGTCATGTATTTTTTTTCTTTTCACCTGTAGGGCTACAATTCTAATAGGTACTTAAATGATAACTACTTTGATTCTTAAGTGACATCTACTTTTTGATTCTGTCTCTAAAGCTTTTGTGTCTCTCTGGACTCAGCATCAAAATGATGCTAGTAATGGGAAGATTCAAGAGTAAGGCTTCTGAGTTGCTTTTATCTAACATTTTCTGAAGTGGAAGGGACAGTGGAGCAGGTGTCATGGCATCCAAAGGCATTATTTATAGTAAAAAAAAAATAATGGGAATGGTACTCCCTGGAGTTGTGTGACAAAGCAGCCTTGTGTCTGAGCAGGAGTGGACAGAGGACCCAAATTTCGATTGGCTCCTAGTGAATACCTAGTGGACAGAGTGAGGACCCACAGGCTTGCCAGGAAGAGGGTCACTAAGATAGGTTACCATGTTACAGAGACAGAGGGCTTGTACCACTGTGGAATTAGGAAGACAACGTGGCTCATCACAGAATTCCAGGCCAGGGAGCTGATTTCTGGTTACCATTATGGAGAGCGAGCAGGGTAGGTTGGAGTTGAGGCGGGGAGGGGCACACACTGAAGACACTGGTGCAGAATTGTTGACAAAAGGAGCTACATCTGGAATAAATGGCCAGCATATGAGCAAGCTAGAACAATACCAAGAATCAGAAAATAAACAAAATCTATGATCCAGTATGGAAAGAAGGAAGGAAAGAAGGAAGTGGAAAGAACATAGTAAGGGTAGTTAGGTCTACTCCTTCCATAGTAAATATTTCCTTATGTTGACAATCAGAAAGTCCTGGCTCACTGGCGTGTTCTCACCACATACTCTAAAGGAAATCCATCTGATTGTGCTATCCCCATTTGCCCACAAAGCCCTGAGACCACAGTCGACCTTCTCATGCTTGGGACTAGCCTTTGTGAAAATGATATAGACAAATTCTGAGGAAACTCATACTAACTAGTTAAGCCAATCAGCTGCTTATTTAATTCATAAATATGAATCAGTAACCCGAGATCATAAAATGTGTGGGGAAAAACAGCCTGATAGAGAGTTTAAAAAAAGAAGTCAAACAACCACAATAAAAGCAAAGATAACACAAAAGTTAAAGATAATTTTCAAAATTTAATTAATGCAGAGAAATTCAAGAAAATATTGCTTTCATAAACACAAGAACTGACTGGCGTGAAAAGCAGGTAATCAGAGAGCAGGAAAGAGTACGAACACATTAAACATGTAATAAAACATGTTTGAAATAAAACACAACAAAGGCTGAGTTGATGGAATAGACAGAGTGGAGACTATCAATGATCCGGAGGAAATTTCCCAGGGAATAGAATTTTTAAAAAGTATGGAAGAATGATTAAGAAGAAAAATGGAAAAAACTAATTGATAAAATATTTCTTGAACTGAACACACACATGCATGCCATTGGATGTGATGCTTGTACAATATGCCAAGCATATGTAAGGGAAACTGATCCAAACCTGGTTATTTCTTGGCAAGAGTTGTGAACTTCAAGGAGAAAGGAAAAAAAAAATTCCTTAAAGTTTCCAGGGAGAAATACTAGACTATTTATAAAAATCAGAATCAAACTGGTTTTAGTGTTATATATAATTTGGGATACGAGGAGAAAACCTGGTTCAGACTCTTCAGAGTTCTGAATGGAAATGCCTTTGGGGGCACCTGGGTGGCTCAGTGGGTTAAAGCCTCTGCCTTCGACTCGGGTCATGATCCCAGGGTCCTGGGATCGAGCCCCACGTACAGCTCTCTGCTCAGCAGGGAGCCTGCTTCCTCCTCTCTCTCTCTTTCTGCCTGCCTCTCTGACTACTTGAGATCTCTGTCTGTCAAATAAATAAAATGAAATCTTAAAAAAAAAAAAGGAAATGCCTTTGAATGTAGTGTTCTATACTCAGTATAAAAAAGTAAGAGCTTTTAAAAGATAAAATGAGGCAACTTAAGACTTTGAAGAGTTTATCTGAGCAAAAATTGATTTGAATCAGGCAGCATCCAATCTAGCAGAAAGGAGCTCTAAGAAGGTATATGAAATAAAGAGCTTTTATAGGCAGAAAGGAGCAGGAACAAGGCAGTTAGATGAGGCAAAAAAGTGGGTTTGTTATAGCAGGGTCACTTTCCTTTAGAAGATGGTTGGGGTCTGTCAGGCAAATTACATAACTAACTAGTATTGATCACGTACTTCCTGGTTGACTAGTTTCAGATTCCATTTCTGGGAGAGCCAAAACTATAATTAAATTGTTTTGGTTTGGTGACATGAAACTTACAATAAGACACTTTATATTGGGACTGTTGTCTTATTTTTAATAGAGTACAACAGAGAACCTTTCAAACATGCAGTGAGTTTTGGAAAAATTTGTTTTCTAGGCCAAAATCAAAGGATCAATGAATCAATCAGAGACAAAGAGAAAGAGAAAGACAGAAAAGAAAAAGCAGGGATGATAAAACTTGTAAAACTTATAAAGTTCAATAACTAGATTAAAAAATATTTGGTATAATAGTCATTCTCTTGTTAAAGGATTTCTAAAAACACGCAAACATGTAAAAAATGTTAATATCAATTAAAATTCTAGGTGGTTTGAATAAAACACGAGTGGAGAATAGAGAGTGAACAAAAAAAATCATGTGTTGATTATGCAGTCTTATGAAAAATAATTATACATTTTTTAAGAGAGGGTAATACACTCCAGAGTAATACCATAAATTCATTCACTCACTTAATAATCATTGAATACTAGTTCCATACCAGGCACTGGGCTCCATACGGTGGATAAAATAGGAAGATGTGGGGCGCCTGGGTGGCTCAGTGGGTTAAGCCACTGCCTTCGGCTCAGGTCATGATCTCAGGGTCCTGGAATCGAGTCCCGCATCGGGCTCTCTGCTCAGCAGGGAGCCTGCTTCCTCCTCTCTCTCTGCCTGCCTCTCTACTTGTGATCTCTGTCAAATAAATAAATAAAATCTTTAAAAAAAAAAAATAGGAAGATGTGACCTTGCCCATAGGAGCGTAAACTACATTTCAGGGAATTAGGGATCTGACACAGGAAGCTCACGACAGTACAGGAGCACACAAGCGTGGTCCCTGGTACAGACCTGGTAAAGTGTGGGAGGAACAACTCATTCCTTTAGGAAATGATGGCTAAGATGAGATCAGAAAAAGTTACTCAGGGAAAGAAAGAAATAGTGACTTTCCGAGAGATCGTGGTGCTTTTAAAGAACTGAAACACATTCAGGCTGGCTGGAGTACAGAGTCAGCGGAATGAAGATGCATGAGACGAAGCTGGAGAGGCAAGCCGGGGCTGGCGCGTGCCAGTCTTTCTAAGCTGCATTGGAGTAGTAGTAATAGCCATGGAAATATTCTTTAGCTTAGAGAAAAGGTGGCATGATAGATTTGTATATTAGAAAGTTAACTCAGCCTCTGTGTAAACATGGTGGAAATACATGCTTTTACTTCTCCAAAACCAGTAAAGGTTTGCTGTGAAGAATGCATTTTAATGTAATTGAGTTTGTAATTTTGTGAGCAAATCTCACCTCTGTCATTTAATAGCTGTGTGATCTTGAATATGTTACTTAACCTCTTTGAGCCTTAGTTTTTAGCTTGTAAAGGAAAATACTGATAGGTTCCCTGAAGGACTTTTGTGGAGTCAAGAGCTACGAATGAGAATTTAATGTGAAAACATTAAGCACAGTGCTGGCTAGATGTGGGATCTTCTGTTCCAAATAGCAGAAGCCCATCTTAAATTAGGTGTAAAGTTAGAGGGAGGCAATTATGAGAACACATTGGCACATCTCAGAAGCCATGGGGGAGAATGAAACTTGGCCTCAGGAGCACCTGGAATCAGGGATTTGAAAACCAAAGATCCTGCACCTCTCATCTCATTGGTTTTCTTCTCATTCCCTAAGGGCTAAGTGCTTATACCTGCCAAGAACTTGGGGTTGTTGTTTCTTCTGCTCAAACTAATAGTCAAACTGAGTTGTAATTTATTAGTTTCATTTCCAAATTTCTAGAAGGGACTCTTCTTTGCTCATCTTAGGTCTGGTGTTTTTTTCCATTCCCAGTCAACTGTGGCAATGGATGAGTTCATGTACTAATAAGGTCATGGGGATATTTCCCAGGAGAGCAGTAATTCTTAAAAAGGAGGCATAACAGGGCCTCAGCAGAAATCACATGACCCATACAAATGATGATAACTCAAGAAAGGTTTCTATAGAAAGTGGCTAACCACAAAAATGTAGGTGAGCTGTAGAATTGTAAGGGATCACGCAGAAACCTGGACTAGCCATATCTGTAGACTATTAAGGATGAGAGAATGGAGGGTTTACTAGAGCCCATAATGAGATTGCTGGGTAACTCAGGCTGCCTTCAGAGTAATGGTAACCTTCTGTTCAGAGACATGGCCATAGGAACCTCATGGGGAAAGAACCAGGAAACATACACCTTCCATACCTTTCCTCCCACATCCTGTCAGAAATCGCCATTGGCTAAAACAACATGGAAGCCCAAGGGCACAGCATTCTGTTGATGCCATTCACACAGGTTAGCCTCTTGAGGGCAGATAACAGAGGGAAGAATCTGTCTGCCTCAGGGAGTTGTCAGAGAGATGCAATAGTTAATGTCCACTATACTGCCATTTAGAATACATTTATTAAACTTTAATTTCTGTATTCTCAAGCAAAATCTATGTTATATTCAGAATATATGTGTATGTGTATATTTATACATCTATACATATATGTATATTCTGCACAAACACATATATACTCACTGGACATTGACTAATTACACCCATTGGCTGACAGACAATAAACTACATATTTTAAACATGAGTAGTATAAGTTTCAGCTATAAAACTGCCAGGGTTGGCCTTTATTGAGTCAACTTCACATAGAAACTCATTCTTTTGGGGCACCTGGGTGGCTCAGTGGGTTAAAGCCTCTGCTTTTGGCTCAGGTCATGATCCCAGGGTCCTGGGATTAGTCCCACATCAGGCTCTCTGCTCAGCAGGGGGCCTGCTTCCCTTCCTCTCTCTCTGCCTGCCTCTCTGCCTACTTGTGATCTCTGTCTGTCAAATAAATAAATAAAATCTTTAAAAAAGAAAAAAACTCATTCTTTCAGATCCCTAATACTCAAAATATCAGAGGTTAGACTTCAGTTATGAAATTTTGTGAGCAATATTTGTCTTTAGAGATAAGTGCATTAAGGCAAATACTTATAAAAAAGTAATATTCTGAGCAATTTCATTGCATCTTGGCTAAAATAGCTTGTATGTGAGTGAATGCTAAGTGTTTTATTCAATATTTCGATATAGACATTTTTTAGAATTCTAATCCCTCACAATTTAGTATCTAAACATTATTTTCAATTGATTTAGATTGCTTAAAAATATAACTTCATCGTAGACTATTCTAAAAATAATGAATTCATAAGGGAACATGGAAGAAAAAAGCCAAAAAACTTTAAAGTGATTTCTCTTTTAGAATAAGCTATATGAGAAATCTAAAACAGCCCTTCATTTTAAGTGATACGGTGTCCTTTTTAATTAGATTGAACAAAATGGTGGGCATCTGAGGTAGGAACACTAGCAGTGTAGGAAGATTCTATTTTATTTATTTATTTATTTTTTTGAGAGAGAGAGAGAGAGAGAGAGTGAGTGTGCATGCACTGAAAGGGGGAGGGGCAGAGGAAGAGGGAGAGAGAGAAGCTTAAGCACGCTCCATGCCCAGCACAGCAGAGCCTGATGCAGGGCTCAGTCTCATGACTCTGAAATCATGACCTGAGCTGAGATCAAGATTTGGACGCTTAACTGACTGAGCCACCCAGGCACCCCCATCATCATTCTTGCATTGGTATTTGTAGCTACTGAAAGATTATAATATGGCATTTTCCTTAGACTAGTTGTTGATGTTTACAAACGAGTATTCTTTTTAAATGTTTTAGGTCAACCAGGGAGCAGAACCCTGGTAAGCACAGGGCAAAGTCCTTGGGAACAATGAGAGAGTTTTAGAGGCAGTCTATTATAACTGATTTGCTGTCCTAGGTAGTAGAAATTCCAGACTTTTCTGAAAAGCACTGGCAGTATATTATGTATGGTCTTGGTTTCTTAATATGTCAGTTTGGCCTTTCTATAATATTAGCTACTTATTTAAAAAATTCTTAAATTTCAGAAGAGACTTGTTAATATATTCCAGATATTTTTAAAAAGTCACAAATAGTCTTGTTCATTCAGAGGGGCCATCCAAAGCTAGGGCTGGACATGTATGGTTTCATCATCAAAAGGATGCCAATTGGTTGAGCTATGAGATATCACTATATTTGGGAGGCTCATTAGTTTACAACCTCTATAAACAGGTTCCAAGTCTGAGCCAGGATTACTGAAGAGACCAACAGGACAATGCTTGTTACATAGACTGACTACATAGATAGATAAAGCAATTTAATGAAAATGGTCCTTAGCTCTGACTTCATCCAAAAGAAACCTTAAATTCTGATTAGTTATAAACTATTGTGTTAGACCTCAGTTACATTTGGGTTTATATGAAAAAGGGATACATGTCAGTTTTACAATATAAATAAAAATCAATAAATTTATAAAATTAAAACTATTGAGTTTTTATATTTTTGAGAAACATACAATATGAGAAAATGCTCACAATCTAAAATTGAATTACAAAATCAAGTAGCAAAATAATATTTAGGGTAAGATCCTAGCTTTGCTGAAATAAAGTTTAAAATTTACTATAAACTAAATATTTAAAAAATAGAGACTTTATATGGTGAGAATAGGGAAACATTTCTTCTTTATATTCCTCTATATCATTATTTATTTTACAATGAATTAACAAATTATTTTTATAATCAGAGAAGAATTAAATGTTATTTAAAAAAAGAAGAAAAGCAGAAAATTCTGAAATAGCTGTAACATAACCAATTTAAGAATGTTTAATTATCCTAGGTAATTGTTTAAAGAACATATGCTATAAATAAGCCTACCACCAATTCTCATGGAATTAGGGCTATATTAGAAAAAGTATATGAATGTTGCTTATAATTAAAAGCAGTGGTACAAAAGCAGCCCCCTGGTTTTATAGCTTGTGATTCATAACCAATCATTTTCTATTCAACATTAATAAACACTCTTACAATTACTATTGTATTAAGAATAGAAAAAATGTATTTGTCTACTCCTTGAAAAATGCAAAGTCCCCAGCCATGTAACTGCTTCTATTTTATCATAGTGGTCCATAGTGTCTCATCAGTCTGTTCCAGACACCCTGGAATAGATCCAACACAAGAATATTAATAAGGAGTAAGTACTGAACAAAATAATTTAGTTATCAGTTGTTGGCCTCTTCCATCTAAGCTACATGAATGTTTATTGTAAGGACACAAAGGCATCATTTTATTAAAGCTGGCAAATACTGCTTATATAGTTTCCTATAGAATAATTAGAATTTGTCTTGTCCATTTTTGTGGACATATGTTTGTTTGTTTGGCCTGTTAAGGGTATTCAAATGTTGTCTGTCAGAGTTGTGGCAAATATTTTCATATATTGCTGATTAAAATTTAATTCTGTTTATTGTACTTTTAAAAATACATAAAGTTATTTCTTTTATGGGGTCATATCCACTGACATTTTTCTTTGTGTTTTCTACTGACTTTATTAATTGATTCAACAAATATTTACCCCATACCATGCCAGGTACTCCTATGTGCTACAGATGCAGCAATAATCCCAAATGACAAGAACTCCTGTCCTTATTGAGCTTACACTCAGATGGAAGGAGACAGATAATAAACAAGTAAAGCAGATCCAAGATTTATAGGACTTGAAGCTTAAATAATTTGGGAGCTGTCTTTAAGAGAAAGAATAGAAAATAAGGTGCAGGATCTTGGGAGAGACCTGTGCAAATGAAGGGTTTCTGAGTATATCACAGGAGAGTGAGTGCTGGGGAAGAAAATCAAACTGGTGGAGAAGGCTAGGAAGCACTAGGGCAGGGATGGACCTCATAACTTCCTTTTCATTAGTCAGAGAAGGCTTTACTGAGATCAAATTTAAACAAAGACCCAGAGAAAGGATGGGAGCATGTCACGGTGAAAATCTAGGGCAGAGCAAACCAGGAAATTTTCTTCTTCTTCTTCTGTAAATTTTCTTGTCTTTTGTCTCTGAGGGAGGGGAAGCCACTAGAGGTAAAAGGATTTGGCTTATGCTTTCATTCAGGTTGCTGAATTCAGAATAAACCATAAAAAGAAAGGATGCAAACAGGGAAGTGGATGAGGATACTACAGTGTCCAGTCAAAAGATCAGGACGCCTTCGACTAGCTTGGTAGTGGGGATGGAGAAATGTCATTTGTTACAGAATATGTCTTAAAGGTAGAACGGACAAGATTTTCTGGTGTATTAGAACACAGGTTGTGGGGAAAAAAAAAAAAAAAAAAAAAAAACAGGGACACCTGGGTGGCTCAGTTGGTTAAGCAGCTGCCTTCGGCTCAGGTCACGATCCCAGCGTCCTGGGATCAAGTCCCACATCGGGCTCCTTGCTCGGCAGGGAGCCTGCTTCTCCCTCTGCCTCTGCCTGTGCTTGCTCGTTTTCTCTCCCTCTCTCTCTGACAAATAAATAAATTAAAAAAAAAAAACCAGACTTCAAAGGAGAGTTGTGGGTTTTATCCTGAGTAAACAAAATTAGAATTTTAAATTAATGAGATGAGAAACTCTCAGAATGAGCTTTTGTATATAACATAAATGAAAAATTCCTTTATGGGGTATACTGAATTTGACATGCCCATTGAAAATACTGGTGGAGATTGTCAAATAAGCAGTTGGGGTTCAGTAGAGAAGTCCAGACTAGATATGTACATTTGAATATCACCAACATATACTTGGAATTTATAAACCATGATATATGTGAGTTATGTGGGTCACTGTATCAACTAACCCTAGGAGTGTATAGATAAAAAAGAAAATGAGACCTGAGAATTGAGCCCTTGGAGCTGGCCAATATTTAGCTTACAGAGATTTGGAAGAATCAGAGAGGGAAAATGTAGGTAGATTAATGACACCCCCATAGATGTCCACATCCTAATTTCCCAAAACCTGTGAATATACTAGCTTACATAACAAAAGAGATTTTGAAGGTTTAAATTATGGCTCTTGAGATACGAAGATCTTTCCTGGATTATCTGGATGGGTCCAAAGTGATCACAAGCATCCTTTTGAGGAGGCAGGAAAGTCACAATCAGAGAAGTGTTGACAGAAGCAGAGGTCAGTGGGATGTGATTGCTGAAAGAGGCCACAGGCCAAGGAATGCAAACACCTCTAGAAACTGGGAAACACAAGGAAACCAGTTCTTCCCTAGAGCCCGCAGAAGGCTTTACTTCTTGATACTAGCAAGGGAGCCCTTTTGACATCCAGAACTGTAGAATTATAAATTTATATTGCTTTAGATTACTAAGTTTGTAATGACTTGTCATAGCAACAACTGGAAACAAGTATAGAGATTAAGACAGGACCAGTTAGTGAAATAAGTAGGGAAATAAGAGAGTGTCATGTTCTAATGACTGAATGAGGAAAGTGTTTCAAGAAGGAAGGAGTGATCAACTATTTTTCATGCCGCTGATAGGACAGGTAATATAAAGCCTGAGAAATCACCATTGAATTTAGCAATATGGAGGTCACTGATGACCTTGAAAGTAGATTGGTGGAGACACTGTGGGGAAATCCAAATTGGAGTTGGCTTCAATAAAGAATAGAGGGAAAGAATTCTTTTCCTTCATTTTGAATTAGAATATTTACTGTCTCCTTGCCACTGGAAAAAAAAAGGAAATAATATCAATATACACAACCATTTGTTTGGGTGTTAGGGATAAGAATTATGCTGAGTGAAAAAAGGCAAACTCAAAATCATATAGGGTGTATGATTCCACTTATATGATGTTCTTGAAATGAGAAAATGATAGTAATGGAGAACAGATTAATGGTTTCTAGGAATTGGAAGGGAAGGGGAGAAAAAAGGGATAGGTGTGGGTAGCTAGAGGAATTCTGGGGATGGAACTGCTCTCTATTTGACTGTGGTGGTAGTTACACCATCCATACAGAAGATAAAACTTCGTACACATGAATACACACACACACGAGCACATGTAAAACTGGTGAAAATGGAATCAAATCAATGGTTTGTATTACTGTCAGTTTCCCAGTTAAGGTATTATGCTATAGATATGCTGATAATTATCATCAAGGGAAATCAATTGAAAGATATATCTTATAACTTCACATTAGTCTACGATGATCTCAAAATCCAAGCTTAAAAAAGTTTTAAAAGTTTTAAGAAAACTTAAAAAGTTAAAAGAATGGTAGAAATAAATCCAAAGTAAATTGACTAAATTTGCAAGTTAAATGGCAAGAATTCTTAGAGTAGATTAAGAAATAATCCATCTGCCTGTGTTTTATTTATAAGAGACCTACTTAAAACATAAAAGACACAAAAATGTGAGTATAAAAGAATGGAAAATTATATTTGAGGTAAATACTAAACAAAGAAAGCTGATGTTACTATAATAATATCAAACAAAATAGACTTTAAAGGCAAAAGTATTTTTAAGGAAAGAGAAGGCTACAGCAAATTAATTAAAGGAGCAGTTCACCAGTATATACTCAATATTGTTGCTCCAAAATATATGGAGCAAAATTGGACTGATTTTCAAGAAATAAAAATCAAATCTATAATTATCAAGGTATAACACACTTCTTTATGCAATTTTCAGATCTACCATATACAAATTATGTGTATGTGCATATATACATTTATATATATAAATGACTATGTATAATATTCATTATATGTATACATTAAGTACATATGAGATCTAAAAATAAGTTACAAGGTTGACATATATATATATAAACCTGGACCCAAGAATTAAAGTATGTTTTTTTAAACATATAAGGAACTACTAACAAATGGCAACATATTTAGGTATAAAATAAAGCATACGGGTCACACATGTGCCTACAATGCAATAAAATTAAAAATTAGGAAAACATAAGATAGAAATCACCATGTATTGGGGGATAAATTTATAAATAACCCCTGGATTTCAAGAGCTCATGGGGGGCACCTAGGGTGCTCTGTTGGTTAAGCACCTAATTCTTGATTTCAGCTCAGGTCATGATCCCAGGGTGATGAGATTGAGCCCTGAGTCAGGCTCCACGTTAGGTGTGGAGCCTGGTTAGGGTTCTCTCTCTCCTTATTCCTCTGCCCCTTCCCACCAGCTCCCTCTGATTCTCCCCACCCTACTCACACTCATGCAACATTTCAAGTGGAAATGGTGATGGAAATAAGAAAATATTTAGACCTGAGTGATAATGCAAACACTATAAATTAAATTATGTGGGATTTGGTTGAAACCACTCTTAGAAAGTAAAGCCTTAACTGCATATATTAGAAAAGAAAAACATTAAAGTGGTGATAGTAGTTATCTCAAAAAAAAAAAAAAAGAAAAGAAGAAATACTTGAAATCATAGCTTTCAATTTACAGATTAAAAAAACAATAATAAAGTCATCTAAAAAAAAGCAAAGGAAATAAAAATGTAAGGATAAGAACAGAAAATTTTTAAATAGAAAATAAAGAACCAGTAAGGGGGAAAACAATACCCAAAGTTAATTTTTTTAGAAAAACTAATAAAATAGACAAACCTCTGGCAGGTTAAGCAAGAGAGAGAAGCTGTAATGAAAATTAGACCACAATTACACAATGGCATTTTGCCAATGATTTTAAAAATACAAATTTCTTAGAAAAATACACTTTACAGAATAGATTCAAGAAGAAATAGAAAAATCTGAATAATTCTGTTAAGTTAAAAGACATTGAATCAACAGTTAATAATTTAACCATTGGGAGAAAAAACAATAAAAGCAATAACAAAACAAAACAAAAACAAAAGTCACCCAAATAAGCAAAAAAGACATGAATCCAACTATAGTTACAGGATAATTTCACCAATCAAGAGTTAGATAATCTCTATTTTATTCACACTGTTCTAAAGATGAAGAAATTAAAAAAGCTCTTCCACAATTTTGTATTTTGGTAAAACAAATATAACATTTGCTATAACCTGAATATAACCTGACAAGGACAGTTAATAAAAGAGAATGTCAGACCATTGTCTTTGATAAGCACAGTTGCAAAAATCCTAATTAAAATAATATCAAATACAAGAAAACTATGTGTAAATTATGAAAAAGAAGGATTTTTTTCAAGAATGCAGGTTTAACAAAGTTAAAATATCTATTGGTATAATTTATCACAATAGGCTTAAAAGTTTCAAAACATAATTATCACAATACTTGCAAGAAAATTGTTCAATAAACTCAGAGCCCATTCATGGCAAACCCTCAGCAAACAGGAATAGAAGAGATACTATTTACTATGTTAAAAAGTTCACCACCAAATAATACTTACATGAAACAAGATACCTCATAATAAAATACTAAAACATTGTCTTTAAAGTCAGGACCAAGACTTCAAGTATTCTGCTCAACATTATACCGGAACCTCTTTTAAATCAATGATGCATGCAAAATAAATTTATAGGGATTAGAAAGAAACAAAACTGTCATCACATGTAGATTTTATGATTATGTATATGAAAGTTAAAGAGTAGCTATCAAGAATGATTAATATTTAAAACAATCAAAGAAACTATGGTATAAAAACAACAAAAAATTTAGAAATATAATTTGAAACTATAGCAATCACCATAATTTAAAACAAGGATGTATGAAACACTGTGACCACTTAAACATTTTGGTTCTGCAGAACCACTGAGAACTACATGTGAAAATCAATCTATAAGGTTTCAGTGAGTGTGGAAAATGCCTTTGGATTTGGTACCAAGTCATTTGGGGTGTGTGTGTGTTTGTGTGTGTGTGTGTACACACAGGAAATTGATAATGGTATAATTCTCATAGAAATACGTATTAAGTCCTGACTTATGAGGTCTTCTCCATTCTTTGTCACACCAAAAAAGAAACATCTGAGATCCTGTACTAAGACTATGGGAAAATGATTCAGAGTACATATATGTCATTTACATGTAAGTTTCCAGTAATGCTATATATGTGGCACAGGTATACATGACAGTAATGACAATTTAGTAAGAATGACAAATAGTGCCCTAATCTATATTATTTATATTATTTAAATTTTATTATATATTTGTTTTATATTTATATTATTTATTATATTATATTATTTAAAATGTTGCAGAGTATGATGGGCAGTTCTAATCAATTCTTCTCCCATTACATTCTACTGGAGTTAAGTCATTTAAGTTTGGCTTTTTTCTCTCCTGAGTCATTCTGCTTTACTATCTCATCTTCCTTCAGCAGTCATTATTCTAATTGGTCATGGTGTTACTGGGAAAAAACCTCTTAGCTCATCTTGGTGCCCTAGATTTCCTTAGATTACACCAATTTTGTTTATTACATAAAGGCCCAATTGTCACATAAGGCCCAATTCTAAATTAGATAAGTTTATGTTGTAGTATTAATAGTGAGAGTGAATATAAAATATGAATGATGCCTTGACTATTGCCTTATTCCATTAAAGTGGAAAGCTCTATAAACACAGCCAGTTCATATTACTTTCATCCAGTCTTTGTTTCCATTAATCAGCACTGAAGATTTTGAGATTTTAGATCATTGTTTTCTTAGGTTGATACTTGCTCAATTTCATAGCCTCCATGTCTTGAAAACACATGAAACCAAGATATTAAAGGAAAAGACCACAGGGAACAGAATTTACATCATGCAAAGAGCACTGATTTTCATAAATTTTTATTTTGCTAACAGTATAGATGTAGATTTTGTGCTAACTTAAGGTGGGATGCTTCACCTATGGCTCTCCTGCATCCTGAAGTTTTGTGTGTAGGAAATCCAGCGCTGCAGATTAAAGCTAACATTGTTAAGTCCTAATTCTTTACTGAGCTCAAATAACTTTTAGTAAAGGAAACGGAAGTGGTAATCATTTATTTATACCATGTTCATGCAGCTTAATCTGTATAATAATCTTCAAAGTTATACTTGTTACCAGAATTCTTTCTGTAAACCCGAATCTGGTGTCCATTTGTCTCCATTTTGGATGTTTGACCTGCTTTGTGGACAAGCAGAGCTTGAACTAAGCCTGTATCACGAAATTGAAACAAAACTCTGGGTAGACTTGAGCAATTCACGCAATTAGTCCTCTAGTTCTCAAACGTTTAAATACAGTATCCTGCATTGTGAGGGTAATTTTGTGCTTAAAATAGCAAACATTTTGAAGAAATAAGCTAAAATAAATTTTATCGGAAACTGATGTACTCACATGTACTGCCTTTCCTTTCGATCATCAATAATAGGAGTATTGTTCATTTTTGTGGAGTTTCAAGGTGTCTCAAGAAGCAAACTACTAGGATTAATGAAAATCAACATTTACTTTTCTAGAACATCAAGGAAAAGTTTAAAATTCCAATGCATTTGAAATGTATTTGTTTTTGAAGATTTTTCAGTACCTACTCTATGAATGGCTAATTAGGTCCCAAGAAGAGATTAAACAGTAAATGACTCTTGTGTTGTTATCATGGAAATTACAATATAATTGAGATGACAAGGAATATGCACAGGAAGAGTTAAAGAACAATGGGCCAGTGTAGACTAAATAACCATGAGACTAATAAAGAATACCTCCATTAGGAATATTCAAGACAAAAGAGGTTACAATAGGTGGGATTGATGAGGAAATCTATAAGATTTTGAGCTATAGAAGTTTATGGTGAAAAAAAAGGGTTTTAAGGTGAAACTTCTATAGAAAGTACATTGAATAGGTTAGAAGGAAGAAGACTAGAGGAGAAAAGGAACAATTAAAAAGTTGGCTAAGAAGACAAGGTCAAGGAAAGTAAAGGAGACAGGAAATTAACAGGTAAAGTTAGAGGTTAGCCTTGGAAGAAAAAGATAGGTATCTATTCCCTCAGAAAGATGAAAAGGAAGAGAAGATGGGCAAAAGTGTGGGATATTTGGAACTTAAACAAAAGATTGCCTCTTGTACCTTGACTCATATGAAATTGCAGATATTAGACTATTTTTTGACCTATAAAACATCAAACCCATATGGTTCAACCTACCCCATCAGAACATCCTTCATACTAGGCCTCATTCTCCATTATTTTTATTACCACTTTGTATATTATATACTTATTTATTGCCTCTCCCAGATAGAAAATTATTTTAGGAATGCAGAGATTTTTCTAATTTGTTATTGAAAAACTCTTGTACCTGGAACAATGCCTAGCACTTAGAGGACTCAATAAATATTCGTTGAATAAAGGAACCAGTAAAGTTCTCTTTTTTTCCCTTTTAATTTCCTTTTTTTCCCTTGATTTATAATTAAAGGGGAATTTGAAATTATCAAAAAGATGTGCATTCGTAATAGAATCAAGGATGGTCAAAAGGATTACTTCCTCCAAAGAGGCCCAGCTGAAACCAAAAAGCATGAATGTGTAGTGAGCAAGATGTCTATATTTCTAGGATGATCTCAAGAAATATTCTATTATAAAAGAGTGTTTTGTAAAATTCCAGTAATGGACAAAATATTGAATTGGAGTTAACTAATATGAAAAGGAATTGATTAGTATAGGAAGCTGACAGATTCCAGACAAGTTTTTCTAATATAGCCTGGAGGCTAACAAACATGATAGGCTGGAAATCAGTACACAATTGATCCTAGGAAGGAAAAGAAGCTTCAGGGAATCTGGGGAAGGAGAAAATTGTGTTTGGAAAAGGGAAGAACTAAGTTTGATGGGGAAAGAATGGTAATTAAATGGAATTTGTGGGTCAACTCTATAACAAAAAAGATAACATGAATCTTCTTTACTATGAGATAAATGTTGCCTGTATTTTAAGAAGCTAAGTTCCCTGGACATAGGCAATATTCTTTTTCAGTCATAAAACATTTCCTTCTCCCTAGTGAGCTTAGCTACTGTGATTTACATATATTTCTTTTTAAATTTTAGTAGCCCCTGTCCCACTGCACAAAGAGTGTCTATATACGTTAAGAATGATGTTGAAAAAAAATCATCAGATACCTCCTGGAGATCCACTCATCACGAAAGAATAAATGGAAAAGTGGTTTTTATTTTTTAAATTCATTCATTTTATTTTATTTTTTGGTAGATATTAAACATTTAACTGTAAATACTGAACAACATACTATTCCACAAACAATGGGCCAAATAGGAAATCAAAAGCAAATCAAAATATGTCTCAAAACAAAAAGAAAATATTCTAAAAACCTATGGGATACAGAAAAAGCAGATGTTAGAGTGAAATTTTGTGCTATAAATGCTTGTATTAAGGAAAAAAGTTCAAATAAACAACATTACATCACAAGGAATTAGAAAAAGAAGAAACTTAGCTAATATTTAGTAGAGGAAGGAAATAACAAAGGAAAATCAGAAATAAATAAAGTGGAGACCAGAATAAATAATAACCTAGCATTGAAATAATAACCTAGCATAATTGAAAATAATAACCTAGCATTGGAATTGCTTTAACTACATTAACAACAACAACAACAAGACAAGACTTAAAAACCAAAATGAGAAATGGAGGAGAAAACAATGCAACAGATAACAACAGAAATACATAGTATGATAACAGATTACTATAAATAATTATATACTAACAAATCAGATAACTTCAAAAAAATCCAAATAATTCCTAAAATTTTTTAACTTTTTTATCTCTGTGTTGTGTCTCCCTGATGTCTTCTTTTCTCAAGCCCTTATGATTGTTGCTTTAAATTCTCCATCAGGCACGTGGCAAGTTTTAACTAGGTGTGCTTGTGAAATGAGACCTGACATGAACCCCACCAGAACCGAGGCCCTGCAGAACTCTAGTAGAAAGACACAGTTGTGGGCAGAGGTTTGTGCTAGTCTTCTGGGGAAGGATCCCACCATACTGGGACTAGGACGTACTGGGATTGGGAAGGGCAATCCTGCCAGAGCACAAGGGGGTGGGGCTTATTGTAAGCAAGTTAGGAGCAGGCTTAAGTGCTGAGCTGCTTCCCTCAGGTGGCTTTGTGTTTATGCTGAGGGATGGCAGAGGGAAATGGTGCCAACCAACTCCTTTGTTCTCAGAGTTGTCTCCCTGAAGGTTGCCTTTCAGGGACGTGCTCCTAGAATAGCAAATAATTTCCCTCCTGTGTGCCCCAGGCATTTTTCAGATTGCTGTTTCTAAGGGTTATTTCTTGCCTTCTCTCCAGGACAGCAGAATACCCTCCTGGCTCTATGCCAGCCAAAACCTGCTGATCTTTAAAACTTTAGGTTTTAGAGTTGGTGTGGGCTGAGGTGTGTGCTAGTCTTCCGGGTAGGGTCCTGCTATGCTGGGACTGAGGCAAGCTTGACTGAGAAGGGCAGTCCTGCCATATCACAGATCTCAGGGGTGGGCCGACGGGGTATACCAGGGGTTGGTACAAACAAGTCTAGAAGCCAGTGTTAATGTTGTACTGCCTCTCACTGGTGGCTTTGTTTGTGCTGAGGGGCAGGGGAGGGAAATGATGCCAGTCATCACGCTTGTTCTGGGCGAGTCCTCTCTGTGAATGTAGCCTCCCAGGGATGCTGTCTGCTCTCTAGAGAGGAGTAAATAATCTCCACACCATCTGCCCCCCAGTTTTCTGCCTTTTTCCAGGAGCAGGGCAGTGCCTTTTGGGTTCTATCCCAGCCAAGCCTGCTGACCTTTAGAACTCTAGTTTTTCTGCCCTGCTGGTTGCAAGAACTCACAAAATTCAGCTGCTCTCATTTTCCAAATGAATGGTTTTGGGAAAATGTTCCCATGCATTCCCTGTGTGCTCCTTTTTCTTACCCTTTTCTGTGACCATGGCTCCCTCCCCTCCACAACACCTGTGATCCATTTCTTCCTTAAACCATGTCTCTGCACTTTCTGCCTTCTTTGATGTGGCCTCTTCTCTCCCTCTGGTTACGAAGTTTGTTCTGTCAGGCCAATTTCTGGGGTATTTAGGATGATTTGATATTTATCTAGTTGTGTTCATGGGATGAGATGAGCCGAGGGTCCTTCTATTCTACCACCATCTTTGATCTCCCTGTTTTTTCGTTTTATATTGCAAGGATTTTAGTCTGACAAAAGGTTAAATTATTACTACCTGTTTTCTTTGTGGAAACATATGAAATGTGCAAGATTTGTTGGCATAAAGTTTATTTTAGGAAATCAGAGCATATCTATTTGTCTTAAATGTCCTGATTTTTTCACCTTACTAGTTGGGGTATCATACAGGTATAACAAATACAAGTCCTGTGACTTATGGACTCTTAGGAAATTGGAGAGTTTTAACATGATTTTTGTCTATTACAAAGACATAAAATTAACTATAGAATTTTTATGTCTTACAGGTTTGGAGTTAATTTGACAAAAATAATTGACATATGTAAAATGTCATGTTAAATATTCAGAAAACTAACTTTAAGAGAGAGCATGGTGAAGTTTATCTTAGTAGATCATACCTTTATCGCCTTGGCAATGCTATTCTGCAATATCAACTACCTTACAAAAAAGTAAAGAGCAGCATTAGTTGAAATCCCAGACCAAAATTAATCTCAGACTTCAAACATGAAAACAGAAGAAAAAATATCAGTTTTATTTATTTACCTACTGTTGGTACTTATCTAAAAAAAAAAACTAGAATTTTTTGCCTTCTTTTTCATAGAATTACTTCATTTTGTGTGCTGCCTATTTTTTTGAAACTCAGCAATCTTTCAGTATCATAAAATATTTAATAAACTTTTAAGTAACTTTGAAGTTTAAAACTTCTCTATCCCATATTATTGCTAAAATAATGACATCTCATGGTTATAAAATATATTTGCCTTCTTTCAAATTTTTTGACATATATTCATTTTGCCATACAACTGTCTATTTTTTTAAAGATTTTATTTATTTATTTGACAGATAGAGATTACAAGTAGGCAAGAGAGGCAGGCAGGGAGAGAGAGGAGGAAGCAGGCTCTCCACGGAGCAGAGAGCCCGATGCGGGGCTCGATCCCAGGACCCTGGGATCATGACCTGAGCCGAAAGCAGAGGCTTTAACCCACTGAGCCACCCAGGCGCCCCTACAACTGTCTATTTTTGTCAAAATGTTTTACCCAGATTTCAAATATAAGGAAAAAAAACTGTAACAAGCAGTTACTATTACTTTTTAAGTCATCACAACAAATGTAAATTTTATCCTCACCAGGAGAGCAAGACACTAATAGATGTAAGAATATGTCTATATACAAGAAAACTTACAGGAAGTTGCTTTGTGTACATTTATACTGTAGTGGAAACTGCAGTCCTTAGAATTACGTGAATCATTAGTTTTTCACAGTATAAGATATCTTGTTTCAATCTTGAATGACAAGTTTTGGATTGGACTCATTAAATGTGTAATTATATACAGAGACACTAATACAGGTTATTGAGATTTGAGAAAATTTTTGCATGCTTTTAATCCTAGCATACATGCCTTCTAAGAAACAACTGGAGACATAATTTTCAAAATGAATAGTCAATTTTAATATGTGTTTTTCTGCAGGGTAAAATGATTTTTAAATATTATAGTGAAAGCTTGTTTAAAGTCATAGCTCTTTTATTCTAAGTTTTGTTTTGTTTTTAAAGTAGTAGGTTGACAGTGAGTACACTGTCTTGAAAAGGGGAGTTATCAGTGAGCTCTTCTTTGCACACCCCTCACATATAAAAGGGATTCTATGCATCATTATAATGACAGATACAGGTTTACTGATTTTTGTGACAGTTATAAATTCACCTTCAAATGAATGTCTAATGGACTTCCAGGTCACTTCCTAAGTAATATTCCTTTTATTATTCAAATTTACTTATAATCATGTGATTTTCAGTCTTAACTAATCTTATGTTCATCTGCTTTCCAAATAAAATAACTAAAATTAGGCCATTCCTGGATTTGTTCCTTGGCTTCTACCAATTTTTACTTCTCTTTCTTTCTTCTATTTACCATCCTTATCTTATAGTATTTGGGGGAGGGGGATTTGTATATTTGCTATAAAGTTAGAATATCACTTGTTTAAGTCCATTTATTGTTGACAAGAGACAATATGACTTGCTGGATATCCTACTAATTAGGGACAGACTGTTATTACTCCTAATTATAATAATATTTATTGTCTACTTACTGAGGTCGCTCTTTGGAGCTGCTATCCTCTATCTCACTGTTAATATGCTCTAAAGAGGGCCTACCTATATCCTTGATGACTATAGATGCAAAAATCCTCCATAAAATATTAGCCAGCCAAACTAAACAATGCATTAAAAGCACCATATACTATGATCAATTTATTCCGCAGATGCAAGGATGGTTTAACATCTGCAAATCAGTCAAGATGATATACAGCATTAACAAACTGAAGAATAAAAAAAATCATATTATCATTTCAATAGATGCATGAAAAGCATTTAACAAAATCAATATTCTTTGATGACAAAACTTTTTTTAATTGATTAATTTATGTATTTATATTCTATTTATTTATGTATTTGACGGACAGAGATCACAAGTGGGCAGAGAGGCAGGTAGAGAGAGAGGAGGAAGCAGGCTCCCCACTGAGCAGGGAGCCCAATGCAGAACTTGATCCCAGGACCCTGAGATCATGGCCTGAGCCAAAGGCAGAGGCTTAACCCACAGAGCGACCCAGGCGCCTTGATGACAAAAACTCTTGACAAAGGGGGAAGGTCCCAAAACAGTAAAGGACATACAGGACAAACCCACAGGTAATACCCCACTAGGTGAAAAGCTGAAGACCTTTCCTCTAAGGTCAGGAACAAAACAAGAATAACAACTCTTGCCAATTTTATTTAACATAGTATCGGAAGTCCTAGCCAGAGCAATTAGGCAAAAAATAAAAAAGTAAAACTTCATCCAAACTTCCTGGGAAAGAAAAAGTAAAATTGTCACTATTTGCAGATGATGTGGATATTATATATAGACAAGTTATAGCTTACTTTAAGGAAATAACATTTTAGTGATAGTCTTTTTTTTTTACTTTTTTTTATTTATTTATGTTTTTTATAAACATATTTTTATCCCCAGGGGTACATGTCTGTGAATCGCCAGGTTTACACACTTCACAGCACTAACCATAGCACATACCCTCCCCAATGTCCATTACCCCACCCACCTTTCCCGGCTCCCTCCCCCCAGCAACCCTCAGTTTGTTTTGTGAGATTAAGAGTCACTTATGGTTTGTCTCCCTCCCAATCCCATCTTGTTTCTTTTCTTCTTTTTCTACCCCCCTAGTCCCCCATGTTGCATCTCCACTTCCTCATATCAGGAATATCATATGATAGTTGTCTTTCTCTGATTGTTAGTGATAGCCTTTATAATATCTGCTATTGTTGCATTATAATTAGACATGGAAATAAATAGCATTTAATACTGTAATGATTGACCTTTTATATTTGTGATTTATAAAGTTCTGGGATAATTGTATTCTCTTGAGAGTCTCATGAAAAGTAGAGGCATGTGTCCCCTAAAATGCAGATGATAGATAAACAGGTAGATAGGTAGATGGGTAGACAGACAGACACCTAATCTAGTTTATAATTCCAGGGGAGTCACAGATCATTGGAGTCTCTAAGTAGCCTTTGACCTCATATGATCCTTGCTTCAAACATTTGAATATACCAATAAGCTGTTTAGATCTTGGTTATAAAGAAGTCACCTGAAGGTAGTTATATTATCTTGATACAAAACCCCCCTGATTTACTCAACCACTTAAATTTTTATGAATGAAATATACTTAAATCTAAATTTTAATCAGTTACTATTACATTTTTATACAGAAGTTAAACCACTTAGGATTATAAAGAGGAACAATGATTTAGAAGTCTTGATACAATTAGGAATATTCTATTTTACTAGGACAGTCTTTATAGATGTTATTATCAATCCTAGGGTTACCTAGTTTAAATTAATAATCTACTTTCATCCTTCTTTTCATTCCTGGGGCCTCAAGCATTGCTCCAGATTTTCTCTGCTGAGCTCACTGTTATTTTGGCTTTGAGGCTTAACATGTCAGAGGTAACCATGAGGTATGCCATGTGTTTAGGCTTTCGACTAATAAATGATGGTCCTCACACTGAGCTTGTAAGTGGTAGCTGTTTGTATGAGGGCGGGGACAGAGATCAGACTTTCTGATTCAAATTATGATTGCACACAAAGGTAAAGAAGATGGCAGCTGTTTTGCCCCTTGTTTCTTAACACCATGTTTATCTCATTAAAGAAGACACAGTATATGTCAGTCACCCTCCCTTCCCTGTAAGGAAATTCGATTCCCTCATTCTTTGCTGTATGTAGGTGAGAGTGCTACTGAATAGATGAGTAGGGCGTCCTGGGTGGCTCAGTTGTTAAGCCTCCACCTTCGGCTCAGGTCATGATCCCAGGTTCCTGAGATCAAGCCCCGCATCAGGCTTCCTGCTCAGCCCTGCATCAGCCCCCTGCTTGTGTTTCCTCTCTCACAGTGTCACTCTCTGTCAAGTAAATAAATAAAATCTTTGAAAAAAAAATAGATGAGTAGCATGGGACTAGAAGTTTTTCTCCAGCTTTCCACTTCTGCCGAAGTCAGGGGAAGATTTGCTTTAGCCATTGTTTCTTAAAGGAGATATTCTAAAGGGGTCACCCATTTCTTTTCTTTTCTTTTTCTTTTTCTTTTTTTTTTTTTTTTTTTTACGATTTTATTCATTCATTTGACAGAGAGAGAGAGAGAGAGCGCACAAGCAGGGGGGAGTGGCAGGCAGAAGAAGAGGAGAAGCAGGCTTCTTGCTGAGCAAGTAGCCCCATGCGGGGCTGTATCCCAGGACTCTGAGAACATGACCTGAGCTAAAGGCAGGCGCTTAACTAACTGAGCCACCCAGGCACCCTCACCCATTTCTTTTAAGTATCTAATATATTCCACATGCAATGGCTATGAAGAAGTAACGAGTTACATGCATAACACTGCTGCTTTCTCCACAATCACTAAAGACTGTTGGATTTACAACCAGAAGACAGTCACATTATATTGAATGACACTTGCATACTTCATTTATTTCCCTCTCAAGCACTGCAGCTGGAATAGCTGCTAGGAAGCTATAAAAATATGCAACAACATTTTAAACCTCTAGGAATACTCAGACTTCAAGCTACTTCTTCTTGTATGACATGTTTCAATAATTAATTATTTCTTTTGTTTCTTTTTTGGTCTTCTGGTTTGGGCAACACTAAGGTAACTGGAAATGGAAGGGAAAAAAATCACAGAGGAATTTTTATTTGTGAATTTTCAATTTCCATAAAATCAATAACTTTCCTTCTGAGACTGCTAAAGTGGATTCTAACCCAAGTCAATAGTACACTTATGTGTCGTGAAAATTTGTTAGCAACTCTCCTCTGGAAGCCACAGGACAGCATCTGAAGCCTATGTGAACAGCAGTGAGAGGGATCTACAGGGTTTTCAGTTTTTAGTGCCACTAGTGGGGGTTTTTTCAGGCGCATTTTTGAGAAATGGTCATAAGCTAACATCAAATGGTTTGGAACGAATCTGTTTTATTGGAAGAAAGGGTTTAATTAACTTTAGAGCCACACAAATTAATCCGGACCCAAGCAAAGGCCTGAAAATTGATTAAACTGTGAACACCTATTCAGAAAGTATTTGACCAGGAAATAAATTCATTTCTTCAAGGTCAATGACCCTACAAGTTGGTGGGTGGTTTAGATTAATGCACGCTGGGTTTCCAGTTTCAGCTGTTGCTTGGCAGGGCTTCCTCACCTTCCCCTGCTGCTTGTCATCATCCACCTGATCTTGCTGTCTCTTTTTTCTCTGGACCCAGTTTCTCCCTGAAAGCCTTTTTATTGTTTTGTTTTATCTGGGGAGGAGGTGAGTAAGGCAATGCAATCAATGCTATATTTATTTTAATTGTCTTATTTTTATCCAAGGATGAATCATAACATCTTAAGATTTAAAAATAAGACAAAGGATGGCCTTACCCAGATTAATTTTTTCTTCTGAAAAATGTTAAATGACCACCAAATAGAATGTATTTATCAGTTTCATAAGATTCCACTCGGTATAATGATCTGTTTTCTACCAAGATCTTTTTTTTTTTTTTTGAGGCTAAACATACATCACACACACGGTGAGCCTTTGGAGACTCTCTTCTGTACCACTAGAAGACTCTGCTTTTGGTAATGCAAGCTGGGAGGTCAGGTATTAACTGTAAGAAAATACTGAAATGATTAGAGCAATTTTGTTTAAGGATGAGTGAAAAGATTCACTGTTCATTCCAAGAGGAGAGGAAATGGAAAAAAAAAGTCACATCATTGGCTTAAGAAGAGAATTTGAAACATGATTCAAACTTGCTACTCTCATTTATAAAGTAATAAATTGTGGTCTTATGAGGTTCTCATCTACTACATTCTTCCATAGTTTATATGAAGTGGCAATGGGATGATTTAAAGTGTCTCTGTTTCCCCTTGATTTCATGTCAAGCATAATTTAGGGGACAATTATATGTAATCTTTCTAATCATTAATTTTCCATACCAAATTAGGTTTTAGCAGCCTTTCTCTTATCTTTGTATAATTTTTCTTATAGAATAATCTACTCTTTCCTTTTGTTTTCTTTTTTATATAAATTCTTAATTACTTTTGAAGTGTTACTACTCTGCATAATTTCTAAGTAAAATCTTCAGATTTTAATAATACATATGTTTTTTAATTATGAAGAATGTACTCAGTAAAGTACATTGAAGAATGTACTCAGTAAAAGCAAGTTCATGAATACCTAGAGAAGTATGCCAGAGTTTACTAGAAGAGTTGTTCTTTAATTTTCTAAATTTAAATGAATTAAAACAATTTTTCACATGCTTTAACAACTTCTGGCTCTCCTGGAAGAAGAGTTTTAACATGGCAAATCCAAAAATACGTTTGAAAGAAACACAAATAATGGCCTTATTGGATAGTGATTTTTATGCCTTTTTAAACAACTCAAAAGAATTTTCTGAGTTAGTGAAAGAGACAAATTGTAACTTTGTTTTTCATAGGATAACTTTTCTTCTGTTAACAGTAGCTTGAATCTCTGGCTCAAAGTATAGACTAAATACTATTTTGAACCTTAATTTTTATTCCAAGTGTATGACTTGTGTCCCCAAATTGTGAGCTTAAATCAGAGATGGCATACTTCTTTGGATTTCCTATTGCATTAACATAATGCTCAGCAGATAACAGATTCTCAAAAAATAATTGTGAATTTAGTTGAGGAGGGTAGGACAGCACTGAGAAGCAGGGAGCAGCTGACCAGATGGGTAGCTCTTGCAGCTTTGGCCTCCAGAATGGCTATGCCAAGTCAAGAAGACTGGAGAGATACCAGATAAGAGGAAAGGTGTCAGGTTCTAACAATGATTATTTTCATATAGCCTTTCTCCCCTAAGTATTAGATGGTCAATGTGGAAAATATGCATTACAGAGAAAAGTAGAAAGGGGGAAGATGGCATTCATAATCGTAAAACTCAAAGACAACCAAGAAAACCACTATTAACATTTGCTGCATTTGCACCCTGGTTTTTCATATAACATTGCTCTGATATTATCCTATATTATTTGTTTCATGTTATAAATTCTCTTTACAATCATAGTTTTTATTGGTTATATAGCAGTCCATTATATCTCTACCATGGCTGCTTTAAGCATTCTCATACTGTGAAAAATGTTAGATTATTTCTAATTTATGATATTATAATATTATATTATAAATAATGACTTCATGTTACCTTTATGTATAAATCTTTTCTAGACTTTTTATTTCATTCAGTGCCCAGAAATGAAATCAATGGATCAAAATACATGAACTTTTAAAGGCTTTGAATATATATTGCCAGGTCTTAGGTTATTCATTGAGATCAAAGTTAAATGGGAAGGCATATATTCTAGGAAACCCCACTTAAAGAACTATTGTATTCTTTATATGTATTGATTACTGTTGATTTTGATTAACCACTTATATTCCTCCTTTGTTACCTGAAACAGTATCTGTTGAGTTGAACCTGAAAGTGTCTTGATTGATCTACAGAGTGATTGTTGTTTTTCCTATGACGGTTTGCAAAGCCAGTACATTAACTGGAAATGATGTTTGTGCATTCATGTTTGGATTGTGTGTGACTTCTCAGACTTAGGATACTGATTGAGATGAGAGACTTACCCCTTTTGCAAGCAGTGATGGTAGGCTTTCTTTGTCTTTTGATTCTATTTAAGTGGGAAGTTTTGGTTTTATTTTTCAACAGCATGTGCAACCATGAGAGTGGTGGGATGAGGATTAATAAGGAAATCTTGAAGCCAACCTACTTTTTTTAAGATTTTATTTATTTATTTCACAGACAGAGATCACAAGTAGGCAGAGAGGCAGGCAAAGAGAGAGAGAGGAGGAAGCAGGCTCCCCACTAAGCAGAGAGCCCGATGCGGGGCTAGATCCCAGGACCCTGGGATCATGACCTGATCCGAAGGCAGAGGCTTTAACCCACTGAGCCATCCAGGTGCCCCAAAGCCAACCTATTTTTATGAGTTTTCCAGTTTACTAGGTTATAATCTTATTTTCATTTTATTCCTATAACAGTTTTTTTTTTCCCCATCAGACGGATAAATTTTTGTTGTCTAGAAATAAAATTGCTATAATGCTTTAGTAAACATTAAACTTCAGGTTTAGGGGGAGGGTTTTTTTGGTGATAAATTAGCCATTTTATGTAGCCAAGAATTTGATTATGACTATTCAATCCCCTTGGCATATAGTGATCTGCCGTTATAGTAATTAAGGAATACATATTTCACCAAGTTACATTTAAGTCTGCTCAATTCTATTATTTGTTTTTCTCTAAGGTCAATCAAAAATCAGATTAAAATAATACTCAGGGATATTATACAGGTTCACTAACACCCTCAGATCTGTTCCACCACGTTTTCTGTACGTCAGGACATTCCCCAGGATCCCATGTCCATAAGCATTTCAGTAGATCCAGTCAAAGGCAGTATTACAGACTCCATGTTTGTGTCTCCTCAAAATTCATAATTGAAGCCCTGACCCCCCACTGTAGCTGTATTTGGAGACAGAGCCTCCAAGGAATCAATCAAGATTAAATGAGGTCATGAGGATGGGGTCCTAATCTGATAAGATTAGTGTCCTTACAAGCAGAGGGCACTGGAGAGCTCTTTCTCTCTTCTCCCTTTCTCCTTCTTTCCCTTTCTCTTACTCTTCATGCCTGGAGGAAAGGCCGTGTAAGGACAGAGCAAGAAGGCAGTCATCTCAAGCCAGAAAGAGCTGTTTCATCAGAAACATTGATCTTGGACTTCTGGCCTCCAGAACTGTGAGAAAACAAGTTTCTGTTTTGTAAGCCACCCAATCTGTGGTAATTTGTTATGGCAACCCAAGTGGACTTACACAGACAAGCACTGGAGGGCAGAAGAAAGAGGAGAGAAGTCTGCTGTTTCTGCCCTTTTCTTTCTGCCTCCTGTGTTGTCTCAGCAGTGACTGCTTCTCTGTAACTCTAGTTCTCTCACTGTGAGGTGCCAGATCTGACCAAGACATTTTTGCCATGGCTCTGGCTCCCAACAGATAGACAGCATTACCTGCCTTTGTCCCTCCTGCCCTTGAGGTAGTAATGGTTTCCTTCCGTTGCCTTACTCTCCTGTTTGTTCCTTAACAACAACATCATCTATGAAATAGTTTTTAACACTAAATCTTTCTAGATTAGAGACCTAGAGGGACTTTCTTGGATAAATTTTGGCTACTACAGGGGCATTTTGCTTAATAAGACTTATTCTTTCAGACGTTAGAGTTAGTCTTTTAGTTAATAATTGTTCGAAAATCCTTGCAATCATCTCTGACTTGACAAGCTGGCAACGTGAAATCTGTTTCTGGCTTTCTACTAAAGTCTCCCCCCCTTTTTTTTTTACCTCATGACTCATATACATTAAAAGAGAAAAACAGTAGGTTAAAAGCTTCCTCTAGCCTACTATACGTTACAGCATTCACTTTTTATTTTCTTTCATGTTTTCCCTCCTTACTTATTATTTTGTTATAAATATCTGTCAGTTTGAATTTAAAAAAAAAAAAAAAAGAATGATGGAAACAAAGTGATCCATGCTAAAACTGACTACTAAAAGCCTCCAAGAAATCATGAACTCAGGTACTGATTTTGTCACTGTGATTGCTTCTCTAAGATCTTTGATGGTCCTTCAGATGATGTATTAGGTGATGAGTTCTGATTCCCAGATAATTGAGTCCTGTATCCCTAGGTTTAAAATTTCTTTGTCCACCCTTAAAATTGTACCCAGAAAATTCCATGGGTGGAATTTGATTGCAGATGTCTATCATATTTTGATGAACTCCTATCAGTTCAGGGTTCCAAAGCATTTTCTATTAAAGTGAAGATGACCTTGTAATATAGTAGCACATAGGCCATTGAAATGTCTCTCTTGTGTAATGCTAGACAGTCACAATTGACTAGGAGAAGCTTTGATGGACATCCACCGGAAACTTGTCTGAGTATGTGCTTCACTCTGATTTCTTTCCTCAGGACCTTGAGTTTTCTGTGGCATATTTCAAATAAGGGCTGCAGGAAATGTGATAATAAGATTTTAATTAAGACCTGACAAGTATCCTACAGAGAAGATTTTCTATAGATTTGGAGAGTAAATATGAAGTGTTTATTGCACACCATTCAATATCCTACTTCAATATTTGTCAAACACCTCTAAGAGATATGATGTAGTTTTTTCTCAGTTGCTATATACTTTCAGCCTCATTCAACTAAAACAAGTGTTGTGCAATTAAATACTACTGTGCCAATAATTTAATTGAAAATGTAAAAACAATCTAATTTATAACCTGAGAAAGTATATTTTGATGTAAAATTATCAGCATTCATTAGCAAATTCAGTGTTCCTTCATTCCCCTTCCACATTTTCATCTAAACAAATAAGATTCTTTTCTCACCTTATACTGGAATTAGCAATAGCTTGGCCTCAGTAACCTCTCCCGACCCATATGTGACATTATCTATTGTCACAAAGATCCATGTAGTTCAAGTATCTGTTAGAATTTATACATTTACAGAACCCTTTTCTTCTCAAGCTTTATTGTGCATTCATCACTCTTATCATTATTAAATAATAATTGCTGCTATCCTCAAATGCATGATGCTGGATGGGAGACTGTGAAGTTGTATTCAACTCCTTTTGTTCCTTTTTAGTAAGAGAAATTTGCCCAACTGTTAAGTAGTATAGAAAGAGGTGAGAGTTAAATGTCAGATCTAAATCAGGGGTTTGGGTTTGCTCTATCACAACCTGCATTTTACAGCAACTCAAGTGTACTGTATGTTTTTATTCTGAGCTAAAACTGAGATGGGGAGAAAATCTCATTTTCTAAACTGGAAGTCTGCTGCACAAGAAATGGGAAAGAATGTCCCCAGGCAGTGTTGGAATGGCTGCTGCTTTCTCTTCTCATTCCAGTTAGAGTTCAGCCCCAGGTGACTGGGTAGGTACAGACACAGGTGACTTGCTTTGGGTTGACAAGCCCATGAGTCCAGCTGGATGAGGGATCCCTGGGACTAAGTGGGGGATTCCTTTCCCTCAGGGCTGGTTTTGGAATAGGCCCTTGAATCCCGACTAAACAAGAACTTGAATTCTTCTTCATATCAGTCACAATCAGACTTAGAGTTGGAAAGCACCTGAGAGACAACGTCCCAAAAGGCCAGCATCTATTTCGAAGCTTCTAAAACAGACACTGGCTCCATCTCTGGTTGACACATTTTCATGAGAATCTTGTAACGTCGGGTTTGCAACATCAGCCCTCGCTGCTTTTTTTACCTGCTCAGAGAGTTCTCCTCTGACTGGTGCAGACCAGACTAACAAAAATATATGGCACAAGAATATGTTCTTTTTCCCCTAATTGAAATGTGGTTTTCTGACCAGATTGAAGAGTTAAAGGTATGTACTTTCCATAATTTAGAAATAAAAGAATAGTAGTATCCACAGATATGAATTTAGCCTTAATAAGTGAAATACATGAAATACATGAAAGACTCTCACACAGCAGCGAGTCAATTCAAGATGGAAGTCGTCTCCTTTTATCCTGTAAGTGTTGTCGTTCAAGCCATAATAGAACTGTATGCTTTCTTTCTAACTCATCCAAAATCCTACTTTAATTCCTCGTTCAGCTAATTTCCGACACTGTCCTTTTTCACAGTCTGCTGCAGAACCAACTTGGCAGCCAAGACTTGTTTCTTGACTCTCAGGCAATTATATCTAATTACTTACTCGCAGGCTTGAGTTAGGTGCTCCATGGACAACTGAAACTTAACCTGTGAAATACTGAAGCCATCATTTCCCCCACTTTCCACTCTGTGGCATGCCTTAGTTCAATGAATGTCATCCTACATAACCATTTGTCCAAAAAAGAAATCTGGGAATTGCCCCAGACTTTCTTATTTCCCCATATGTTCCATTTTCTATCCCTCCATTTTGCCATCTCAGCTATCATTGATGTAGCTCAGGTCTTCTTCATGTCTTAAAAGAAAAGTATGCCAAGATACAGGAATGTGTGTACATGTGTATACACTGTAACATTATTTGTAATGTCCAGCAATAGAGGATTTGTTACATAATTCATGTATGGATAGCTCATGCAATAGAATACTCTGCAGCCACTCAAATATTGATATGTATATATTTACATGTAAATTTTTATAGAAAAACATGCTTAGTACGATTCCATTTGTAAATAAAGTACACACACATGTAGGGGCACTTGAGTGGTTCAGTTGGCTGAGCCTCCAGCTCTTGGTTTCAGCTCAAATTATGATCTCAGGGTCGTTAGATTGGTTCCTGATTTGGGCTCTGCACTGGGTGTGGAGCCTGCTTGGGATTCTTTCTCCCTCTCTTCCTCTCCCCACCATTTGGTTGTGCACGTGTGCTCACTCACTCTCTCTTAAAAATATATATATATATATAAAAATAATACCTACACATATATTCAAGTAAACCTATTTTTTTTCTTTTTGTAAGCATATAACCTAAAGCTGACAATGTGGTTGTATAGGGAAAGGAATGAAGGGTTGGATGAAGAAAAAATTTTCTCTTTTGTTTTATGTGATGCTTGAATTTTCGTCTCACATGTAGTTCTTCCTCAAACAATTTTTAAAATTCCAATTAAATTATTCATATTATGATAACTTACAAGGATTGACAAAGAAAGGAGAAAGTTTTAGGTCAAGGAACATAAGTCTAGGAATAAAACACTTCAAATGAAATGAGTGAGATAGGAGGGTGCCTAATATCTTCTTAGAAATACTAAAATTGCTTTAAAGTGCTCATCTCTTTTCTGGAGTCCTAAAGGTGGCCCTATACAGGCTTTTTCAGAGCCTAGATTTGAGTCACCCTCTGGAGGAAAAACAGAAAAGATGAGTTAGAAATGCTTAAGATAGACAAACCATAAGTGACTCTTAATCTCACAAAACAAACTGAGGGTTGCTGGGGGGAGGGGGGTCGGGAAAGGGGGGTGTGGTAATGGACATTGAGGAGGGTATGTGCTATGGTTAGTGCTGTGAAGTGTGTAAACCTGGCGATTCACAGACATGTACCCCTGGGGATAAAAATACTTTATATGTTTATAAAAAATAAAAAAATTTATAAAAAAAATGCTTAAGATTGGTGATGATAATATGTAGCTGAGGATTGATAAACCCTGATTAAGAGAATCACAAGGGAATGAGTGGTAGTTACTTGGAGTAGCTTTCTGAGAATAGTGGGACCCATGAAGACATTTATTTGTATGTACTAAACCCTTCAGAGGAACACCTAAGAAAAGTATCTACCCACTTCCTCGGTATGTTTGCAGGAACAGTAATCTGTTGTTACATATGGGCTGTTGTGCTATGGGCTTTATATATGTTATGTCTTTAATCTGCATAACAACTTTTAAATGAAATATTAATATTCCTATTATAAATAATTAAAAAAAAGAAGTTTAGGGAGGTTAGGTTAACTCTCCATGGTCAGGTAATAAACATCAGAGTCAGGATTTGAACCCAGGTGGTCTCACTCCAGACAGCTTGGTGACTGGTGTTAGTGAAAGAAATGTCTGGGCCATGCACTTGGGTGAAGGCAGGGTCCAGGAAGCTGACATAAGTGAACACAAAAGACAAGGTCTAAGGTATCAAATAGGAAGTAGTAGGAACTGGGAATCAGAGAGCTGAGAGCAGATCCCATGTTGTCAGACTGAATGGAAATTCACCTTTGTTTTGTGTGGAGACAATTTGGACAACTTTCATAAAGCAGGTCAATAATTTTTTGATCTCAGTCTCAAAATGTATGTTACTATAGAGTATCCAAGGAAAATGCCTGCTTGCCTGTTGTACTTACAGAATAGACATAACTAATAAAAATCTCTGGAGACAAATCATCTCATTCCCTTCTTTTTTCCCCAAATATCTGAAATAGAGACTGGGATGAACAGTGTATAAAGTTGCAGCTCAAACTGAAAGTGGAACCTTCTCTCTTCTAACTCTTAAAAAATAAGAAGTTATTAAGTGCTTATTGAACTAGATACTTTACCACATTATCCCATTTAACTCTCAGAAGAATCCTGTGAGTGGATACAATTTTACACTGTTAAAATGAGAAACCCAAAACTCTGGGAAGTAATTATGTATTTTTTAAAGTCACCAGGTGGTCATACAAAAACTAGTGGTGCATGACTCCAAATGTCACTGTCTGAATGTTAGTTACCCATTTTCTGCCTCTTCCTAACTTATGTACATTTCATTTTTTTATTGCACCTATTCCACTACTCATTTTCAGCTGTTTGCCACATGGGTCTCATTGTCATCACTTGCACGTACCCTCCATTCTCAGTGACTGTGATAATATCCAGGAGAAACCTTATGATTTCCCCCAGTTCCACATCCTGCTGAAGAGGCAGAAACCCTGGGGACATTCCTTGACACATCCATTCCTTTCCTCATCCCATATGTAATTCATCTTAAAGCCTTATTGATTCTGCCTTCTAAATGTTGTTCAACTGCAAACAGTTCTTTCCATTTTGGTGGCTACCATTCTAAACAAACCTATCAATTCTCACTTGCACTCCTGCAGTGGCCTCCCACCCCATGCCTTCCCTCAATGCCTCCAATCCATTCTTCACAAAGGGAGAGTCAGGGAGACTCCTTCCAGTTAGAGAGAGCCTCCTAAAATGTAAATATTGATCAAGTCAATCCCCCACATGACCAACTGAAATCCTTACTCTATTTTTTTTTAAGATTTTATTTATTTATGGACAGAGAGAGAGAGAGAAAGCATACAGCAGAGGGAGCTGCAGGAAGAGGGAGAAGCAGACTCCCTGAAGAGTAGAGCCTTCCTGCTGACACAACCCAGGACCCTGGGATGGTGACCTGAGTGAAAGGCAGCTGCTTAACAGACTGAGCCACTCAGGTGCCCCTCTACTTTATTTTTTTTTAATTTTATTTACTTATTAGAAAGAGAGAAAGAGGGGCACCTGGGTGGCTCAGTGGGTTAAGCCTCTGCCTTTGGCTCAGGTCATGATCTCAGGGTCCTGGGATCAAGCCCGTATCGGGCTCTCTGCTCAGTGGGGAGCCGCCTTCTCCCTCTCTCTCTGCCTGCCTCTCTGCCTACTTGTGATTTCTGTCAAATAAATAAATAAAATCTTTTTAAAAAATAAAAAATAAATAAAAAAAGAAAGAGTATGTGCACAAGAGAGAGAAAGAGAGACTGAGAGAATGAGTAGGGGGAGGGGCAGAGGGACAAGCAGGCTCCCCATTGAGCAGGGAGCCCAAGACAGGACTCCATCCCAGGACCCTGGGATCATGACCCCAGCCAAAGGCAGACACTTAACTGACTGAGCCACCAGCTGCCCAAATCCTTACTCTATTTAAATACTTCAGTAGTGGTTTCCCCTCAGTTAATTTTTTTTCATATTATTTTGTTTTTAATCATTTTTGATGCTCTGAAGATCACATTTAAACATTTCTTTTAAAGACATGAAATAATGTAGGGTTTTTTGAGGGGGAGTTGGAGGGAAGGTGTTTTTTTTTTGTTCTGGTGGTGGTGGTGATGGTTTTTGTTTGTTCGTTTTTAAAGTACAACCACAACTATAGAGGATCTTAAAAAGACTGAGGCCAAGTCAGCTTCATACACAGGATGGGACAGTCTAATACACAACACAACATGGATCTTTCCAAACAAGTTTGCTAAGAAACAGCTCCCATGTTTAGTGTTAGAAATAAAAAGTCATCTCATTTAGAAGAATTGAGATATCATTTGATTAATAAATTTAATAAAGAAAATTTAATAAAGAAAATATTAATAAAATTAATAAAGAAAATAATTAATAAATATTCTTCCTCCATTTTTGTACTTGCTTGTCTTCATTTAAATGATGTAAATTCATGAGAAAGGAACAAGCTGTGTTATGGTATAAAAATCTTAGGCACAACAAATTACAAATATTCAATTTTTTAAGAAACAAATATTTTCCTTTCCCCAATGTAAACACCAGTAAGTAAAAGAAACATAGTACCCCAAGTATAGAACCATTAGTAATTGGTTTATGAAAGAGGTGTATTTGGTAACATTTTTGGGAACTTCTCCCCTGCAGCTTTTAGAATAAAGCATAGGATCTGGGCTCCTGGGAGGGTTTGCTTCCAGCTGGAACACCTACCAGCAGGGCATCCTTGCAGGCACTCTGCGTGCGGTAATGTCGAAGCTCTAGAGCTGCCTGCAAGACCTTGATCCTCTCTATGCAAGCCTCCCCAGCTTGAGCTGCTCCACCAGGCATACAGAGTGTTCACACTGGCCCTGTAAGACATAGCAGCAGCTCTGGGCTCCCAAGGCCAGCAGTTTCCTATCACTTATAGACAAGGAACAAAAATCTTTAATCTGACCTGAAAGGTGTACTTTAACCAGCTCTGGTGGACCTCACACTGTGTCTCATGTCATGTGACATAATTGACATTAGGCAATCTCTCTCTCCTTTCATTCTAGTTTCAAAGAGAGACAAAACAAGCCAAGTTTCTCCTGCCACAGGGCCTTTGCATGCACTGTTCCTTCTGTCTAATAAACTCCTTCCCACCCTCGTGTATAGTTATAACCTACTTTTTTGTTTGACCTCAGTTTAATATTCTTACTTTGGAAAGTCTTTTCTAGCCTTCCTTAACCCAATTTTCCCGCTGTCAGTGATCCAACATTTCATTTCTTGGTTATAGAAAGTAATTTTATACCCACTCAGGTGATAAAATGTCCTGATAGACTCGTAGCTTCATTTTATGAAGGCATTTTTGTACACTATTGTATTCCCAACACCCTTTTCAATTCTTGGAAGAAGTAATTGTTTGTTGAATTGAGTGGATAGTTGAATGAGTGTTTTTTATTTATGCAATTCCCTAATAAAAAACTAAAATGGTCTTCCTTTCATGTGCTAAAAAGATCTACCAAGTTTGCTCTGACTATTCTAATAACCATTCTCTTCCTTCTTTGAATATCACACAAATGAGAATTCCATATTACTGGCATTTACTTATTCTTTCTGTTTCCATAGGAGACATGCCCCTTCAGATCAAGTGTCATTTGAGTGGATTTACCCACTCCACTGCCTCCCTCCACCTCATGCTGCATCTTGTGCTACAAATAAAATACAGCTAGTTTAGAGTAGGTATTAAATAAATACTAATTGATGTGAGGTTTTATAAAACTCATCAGGAAATGTGTGGAAAAAGTGTGAAAGAGGCAACATGGCTAGATAAACATCACTTTCTTTTTGGAATTTTATACAGACCTGACTTTGGAAGTTTAGAAAAAAGAGTATGGCAAAACACGAAGATACGTTGAAAGGAGAAAAATGGAAAAAATGTAACATACAAATGCCAACAGACAAATTAGGATGGAAATATGAAAGTTGTATGGAATGGAACTGAAGGAAAAAATTATTTGTGAGTAGAAAGAAATAGTTTATAATGATTAAGAGCCAGTCCACTAAGTATATCTTGTAGCTGTGACCTCACATATACCAAATAATATAAGATCAACATAATATAGTACAAACTGACGGAAATACAAGTAGAAATTGAAATAATAATTCTAGGAGGCTTTAAACTAAAAATCCTAGAGCTGGTAATGCACGTAGACACACATACAACACTGAACCCAATAAGTAGAGACCTCTCATTATTTGCTAAAGAATTAGCAAATTTGCTATTTGAATTTGATTTTTATAGAAGTTTTTCAAATGTTAGGGTCAACAGAAATTCTAATAACTTCCTAAAACTAGATATTAAAGCCGCATTGTGTGGAAATAAAATAAAATAGACAGCATAGTGAGAAGTTACCAAATCACTTAGAAAATGAATAAATCAACTTCTCAAATCTTAAGTTATAGAAGAAATCACAAAACTATATGGAATATATAAGCATATTTAATATAATATTATTGCATAAAATATAATATTGTTGCATAAAATAGTTGCAAAAACATGATATTCCAGAGAAAATTTATTGTATCATATAACAATTTTAAAATTAGGATAAATACACTTAAATATATAAGATAAAAAGGACACAGGAGTAAATAAACAAAACATAGCTATCCTCCATCTCCAAAGGCACTTGACGCCAATGGTTTTATGGTGAATTTTGTCCCTGCCTTCAAGGAGCAGGTAATTATTATTTATGCTGCTCTCAAGCACTGAAAAAAATGTAGACACTTCTAAAATTTGTTATATGACTTCAGTATTATTGTAAAAAAGGACTCTAAGAGAAAATACTCTGGAATTGCCAAGAATATTTGGATAAAAGAAATGAATTCTGACTTACCCTAACACGTATCAGAGTATAAGAAGTAGTTATAATAATTTAAACATTTTGGTTTTTTTCTTAAATATACCAATAGATTCAATTGGAAAAATAAATTTTAACTCTTATTTCAAATCCATTGTGAAAATAGCATGTGATTTGAAAAGCTATTGGGATAAAAGGAAAACATGTTAGCATTCTACTTTACATCATGTCCAAAGAAATTCTATGAAAATTAGAGATCTAAATGTAAGAACCAAATATTAAAATAATTTTTAAGTGGAAAGCCTTTGGGGCACCTGGGTGGCTCAGTGGGTTAAGTGTCTGACTCCTGATTTCAGCTCAGGTCATGATGTCAGGGTCATGAGATTGAGTCCCAAGTCAGGCTCTGGGCTCAGTGAAGACTGCTTGAGATTCTGTCTCTCTCCATCCCCCTCTGTCCCTCTCTCTGCTCTCTCTCTTTCTTTAAAATAAATATGTATATCCTTTTAAAAAATAAATAAAATGAAAGGCTTTCTAATGCAGGAAATGCAATAGTTAAAAAGGAAAAGATAAATGGGTCTGACCTTCTAGAAATATGAAATTTGTATATGGGCCAAAACATGTAAGTAAGTGATAGGCCAGGAGAAAATATTCCCCATACATATAAAATACCAAAATTTAATATCACTAACACAAGCATCTATAAATCAATAACAAAAGATCAAACAGATAGGATAGAGAGGTAAATTTGAGAAAAAAGTGTAAAAGTGTCCTAAAAACACAAGCTTTGTCATATGAGAAATACAAGGAATAAAAATTAAAAAGAATATTGAGCTAATATCCTTTACGTGAAAATTTTAAAAATAGTATTCAGTGCTAGCAATGGTATGTATAAAAGGACATCCCCATACTTTTGGTAGGTGTATGACTGGTAAAAACTTTGGAAGATTTTAAATGTTTATACATTCCAGCTCAATTATTCCACTTTTACATATCTATGCAGTAGAAGTACTATGAAGATATATGTGGAAATATGTACAAAGATGCTTGCTGCAATGTTGCTTAAATCACAAGAGATTAGAAACAACCTAGTGTCTATGTAGTTCATAAGTTAAGGTACATCCAAAGGTGACAGTAGGACGATTGAACACAAAGATAAATGACAGTACAACATGGGTGCTGACCACTGTAGAATGAATTAATGGTCTGTAAATAATGAGCACAAAGAGCCCTGCTATGTTCTGGCTTGATCTGGGCCATGGGTACATCATTTTAGGCAGCTGCTTTTAAATTTCAGACTGATTTCTATGAATTGCCCTTCAAGGATACCCATAACATACTACTTAGGGAAAACAGAATAAGTGCAGAATTGTCTCCATATATTTAACAGTATTTTATGTTTTACAAAAAATTAAAAGAAACAGAAAATCCGCTGTTTATGTGTCAGAGTATGCTGTCTATACTTTCTAAAATATTCTGAAATATTTAATATTTAATTTGTCACTTCTATTAATATTTTCATTTATCAGTTGTTTACCCTTCACCATATTTTCCTATATGCCCTCACCCTTCTGTCTAATCAGCTGCTCTCTTTTCCTTCCTGCCTCTCAAAAGGGATGATATAGCAAAGAGAAGAGGGAAAAAGAAGTAGTCAATTTTGAATTTCATGAAATTACTGTGTGGGAAGAAATGGAAATGGTGCAGGACTGGAGAAGAGATTTGGAGGAAGACATGGTGAAGTCAGAGGGTGCCACCTTCCATCACTTCCCTCATCAAAGAGAAAGGAGGAGGACATTTGGGGGTAAGCAATGAGATGATGATATAAGGGGGTTTGTGAGAAAGAGACTCTCGAATCCCATCCTTCAGGCATCTTGGAGCAAAGCCAGACTAAGACCAGGGTAGGGTGGTGACGGCCTGCTGGAGGATTTGAGGAACTGAAAGGAGAACAGGGCCCCTCTGCAGAGAGGCGACTGTGCAGTGTGTCTGGGGAAATGGGTCTGTGTCAGCTTCACAAAGTCAGGACTTACCTCGTGGTGGAGGAACCGTGGCAGGAATCATGTACACCCAGGGGACATTCCAGTGGTTCTTATTAGTCCAAGGACAGCATGAACTTGATATCAGAAGTCATCTGACTTCAGAGCCTCTGCAGGGAGGGACTTCAATGAATCTACCACCCAGGATCCTACTAGATAAGAGTCATCTCAGTAGATGCCAAAATGGGAAGATAAGGATGAAAACAAGATGCCTTGGCACTGTGTAAGCTCATGACCATGACCTGAGGAAGGAGGTGGGGTTTCATCAAGGGGAAGAACTGATTCAGTAGCATGGGAGCTCCTTCTACATGCCAAGTGAATGCATGAAAAGAAAATTCTGCTTTCTGAATGCTTGAGTTTGTAGAGGGAAATTTATACCCGCCATTACCTGAATCTCTGTCTCCTCTCTTATTTGTTTGTTTGTTTGTTTATAAATCCAGTACAGTTAAAATACAGTGTTGTATTAGTTTCAGGTGTACCAAAAATGATTCAACAATTTCATACAACACCCAGTGCTCATCGTAAGTGTACTCCTTAATCTCCATCACCTATTTCCCCCATCTCCCCACCTCCCTCCCATCTGGTGATCACCAGTTTGTCCTCTATGGTTAAAAGTCTGTTTCTTGTCTTGTCTCTCTCTCTCTCTCTCTCACCCTTGCTTGTTTGTTTTGTTTCTTAAATTCCACATATAAGTGAAATCATATGGTATTTGTCTTTGTCTTTGTCTTTGTCTTCTCTCACATTCTTTAAATCCCAAACACTTACTGTTAGACCACCAGCCCTGAGAATTTTTAGGGAGCAGGTGGAGATGTTCACTTTTTTCATTATAAACCTCTATATTATGTTGAATGTTTTACATTGGTGCACACTTCTTCTGTAATTAAAAATAACAAGGAAAATAATAATTAACACACAGTCCCATCCATCAAATAGGGTAAATAAAAGAAAAGTCGCAGTACTTGTTCAAGGTTGAATGTTTCCAAAGTTAGCATCCCCTTAATATTTGGCTGCAGTAATCATTCATATTTTCTGCATCTAAATTTAAATTGATTGACCAAATAAAGTAGATGAAGGCTTTTTGTTTAAAGAACACTGTGAAATATGTTGGACCTGCTTCTTTTCATGCCCCACCATTGCTCAGTAATTGAAGCAACTATTAACTTGGCTGATGCCTATTAAGGGCTGGCTGCAGTCTTTCAGAATTTCCTTCCTCAGACAGCAGGGCAGAATCAATGGCAGTTTCAGCTCTCCTGAAGACTGATGCAGGGTTGCAGTGCTTAGCAAAACCATGTGATCTTTTAATCAATCACTGAAATAAATCTATGCAACTGGTGTCAGGAATCAAAGTAATTTCACACTCACCTTCCCAATTCCCTAGAATCAAAGAAAATAGAATCTAAATTGACTTACTGAGCCACACTACTGAGCCTCCCCTCCCAAAGGGATTTAATATTTGTCACTGTTCAAAAGACTTGTCTTGCAATAAAAAAAAAATGGAGGTTGGCATATTTATCTGTAAATATGAAAGTGATGGATCATTCCCTATGGTCTTGGCTCATAGATAGGCTAAGCCAGAATGTTGTCACATGAAACCATAATTCCGAATCACTGGCATGTAAATAGTAGCTGTATCTTTTCACGGGATACTAGAAAGGTTTTGCAGAAGTCTTATGATTCACTCTCCTGACTCACATAAAATTTAATAAAATATTTCTACACAGAAGATTGTTTTTTGCTCTTAAATATCATGAGGAAAGAAGTTTCTCTACAAGTACAATTGATAGCCTCATCTTCTTTACTTCTAGGAATTTCTTTCACATTAGATCAACTCTTGATTTAATCTACATAATAAGGAAGATGAGTGAACCAGTGGGCACAGAATGATGAATAATTTAAAAAGTAATTAAGATTTTTTTTTTCTTAGGAAATAAACTATAGTATTGTGGAAAGATACTTTGAAATTCTGACAGCACACTGGCAAAAACTTCCTATCCTTCAGAGCAGGGACTGTGTTGTTTCTAGTGCTATGCAGATTCTGAAACACAGTGCTCTAATCACAGGCTTGGATTCTGTGTGTATTCTCCAGCCTTTGAGACTTGAAGATATTAAGTTTTCTTTCCCAGGAACAATGTAGTGTTTCTTATATCTGATTATTTAGTGTGGCAGAGAACACATCTCATGCTGCATTAGAAAGAATGATTTATCCATTAATGCCTTTTAGCCATATAGTAAGGAAACAAAATCCTGTTAAATCCGTGAGTCTGTACCTCAGGGATCCTTTTGTTTTGGATAAATAGGTGCCCCCAAGCTAGTTTAATTTTCCTTTAGAGGCAGGGAGCTTAATGGAAGAACTAGCCTTTGAACTTGGCAAAAGCTGAGAGGCTATGTCTGCACCTGCCTCAGTAGAATAATTTCAAAGTCATTTTGAGTGTAACTTTTGGAAAAACTATTAGGAGTGGTCCCTTTAGAAATGAGATCAGAGGGACACCTGGGTGGCTCAGTGGGTTAAGCCTCTGCCTTCAGCTCAGGTCATGATCTCAGGGTCCTGGGATCAAGCCCCACATGGGGCTCTCTGCTCAGCTCTCTGCTCTGCTTCCCCCTTTCTCTCTGCCTGTCTCTCTGCCTCCTTGTGATCTCTGTCTGTCAAATAAATAAATAAAATCTTAAAAAAGACCACACCAAAAAGGAGAATTTCAGACCAATATCACTGATGAATATGGATGCTAAGATTCTCAATAACATCCTAGCAAACAGGATCCAACAGCACATTAAAAAGACTATCCACCATGACCAGGTGGGATTCATCCTGGGTTACAAGGATGGTTCAACATTTGCAAATCAATCAATGTGATAGAACAAATCAATAAGAGAAGAGAGAAGAACCACATGGTCCTCTCAATTGCTGCAGAAAAAGCATTTGACAAAATCCAGCATCCGTTCCTGATTAAAACGCTTCAAAGTATAGGGATAGAGGGAACATTTCTGAACTTCATAAAATCTATCTACGAAAGACCCACAGCAAACATCATCCTCAATGGGAAGACGCTCACAGCCTTCCCGTTGAGATCAGGAACATGACAAGGATGCCCACTCTCACCACTCTTGTTCAACATAGTATTAGAAGTCCTAGCAACAGCAATCAGACAACAAAGAGAAATAAAAGGTATCCAAATTGGCAAGGAAGAAGTCAAACTCTCTCTCTTCGCAGATGACATGATACTTTATATGGAAAACCCAAAAGAC